>JAPFQT010000145.1:0-147500 GCA_027627225.1 Congeria kusceri
TAAAGCGTGTTCAGTTTTTGGTAAAAATGTTTGAGGCTAAACATAAACTGATCCTGTGTAGTGCCCTTTAGTGCATTTATTTGAGATTCATCGAAATAATTGTTTATGAATTATTTATTTTCTGTTGATGACGTCAATACCACTACCAAAGTGCGAGTTTATGTGATTATTAAAAAAATAACGATTTTGAGATGTATTACGATTAAAAATAATAATTTATGTGCGTTATTGGTATTAAATTGTTTTGTTTTGTTGAATATGATTCATTTTTCTGAGCCTGTTGACTGTTTAGTTGACTCCGAGTTATATGACGTACCTCCAAACATTAAAAGGATATAAACGCTAGTGACTTGATATAAAAATATATCAGGCACCTTTGTATCATGCCGATATCGACATAGTGGTATGATAAAATGTGTTATCTTGACTAAGCACACGTTAATCGTTCCCCAATAAGTGTGGCCTAGTGATAAAATATACACTGTATCCTTACCTGTTTTCACAAGTTGTGCTGTGGCCCTCCGAGGCGCTATCTGTCAAAATGGGAAACCATCATAAGAACAGACCGATTTGTTAGAGAATTAAACAACACTGTTTCATTTGTTACGATTTTATTTTGACTATTCTACTGTTATGTAATGTATTATCAATTGAATTCGTTCATAAATTGACATTCTATTTCTGATTATTACCCGATGTCAAAGTAATTATCAGCGCATCTTAGTTTCTTCATTATCGGTAGATTTCTATTGTTTGCACAGTCCACTTAATTCTGTATTGTGTAATTCTGCGCATTTCATGCGGGGAATTTCATACATTTAATTACATGACATACATAAAATATACGTATATGCTCAGTTAAAATAGTTTAGAGTTTTCAATATACGATGATGACAACTATGGTTAATGTTCATATATAATACAATGGTATCCAATGGTATATACTCATGCATATATACAATAATGTACTGATAATATAAATCACAATTACACAAACAACATACATTAATGTAGTCAGTATATATATGAATCAACAGTTAAATCACAATGCATCGCACGTGTATCGAAATGCTATTGTTCATAATATATGTGTGTTGACCCTAGACCACTTGCGCACTATGTCCAATCAACAGTTTCAACAGCTGCCAAGTTGTGGCATATATCCAAATAAACCAGTTTTTTATATAGAATAGAACGTTTTATATAGCCCAGACAATGCTCAGACGACCACTGCGTTCACCAACTGTTTCTTCAATATCAACTGCTGAGCTTTTCATAAAACACTGAATTCAAACGAGTGTTACATTTGGTTTCTTACGTGTGCAATATCGAATAACAATTGTTCATCCATAACGCTAGTGCTGGTTGCATGTATGAATGTGGATTGTATAACACACTCTTAACGCGTGCTTAATTTCCTTAGCCAGTGTTCCATTGCTAACAAGCAAAACGTGATGCACACAACTGTACCAATCATGCATTTTGAAAATAAATACTATTACAACTTTTAAATGTGTGTTGACATTTCCTCGACACGACAACGATTCAGAATTGAAAAGCACACATTGGCGAAAAACTTGTTGTAATTCTGCACATGTAATATGCGTACTGTGAACACTATGCATGCATGTTTAAATCATGTCGCCTAGCAACCAGCAAGTTGTAATTAAACTCGTCTCCGTGTCGCGAAAGATCCAAGCTCTCATAGCGGACATGTGCTGTCCTACAAAACGTGATTCGTACAAAAACAACATTAAAATATCAGACGTTTGTGTGGTTGTCGATTCGTATTATCGATTTGATAATTATAAAGTTTTGTAATGATTAGTTAAATGATATGTGTCCAACTAAAGTATGCATTTTAAAACAGTACTTCACACTATATAACATTCAGAGTGTTGAAACACTGTTATTGTTCATACAAATTTGCCACACACAAGTCAGCAAACTATCTGTTCATTAACAAACTTAATTTAATCCATGTAATGTCATGGTGTAATTGCTAATTGTCTAAAGGGATACGTACGATGACTGTGGTATATTCACTGTGATATCTGAAAGCAATTACAAAGATTATTATTAGAAAGTAGTAACTTTTGACACCATTTACAAGAGTATTATTTATTTTGCGAATACTAACATCTAAATCAGGGTATTTTTTACCATTAAGTGGCGTCTCAGAAACCAAAAACTCCGGGATTGATTTCGTGATAAGTCACAATCCTGGCCACCACTAGACCCTGGCAATGATTGCATTTGATCGGTGTTGGTCACTGGGGTGCGTGGCTGCGAGAATGACATTCACATCACGACCGACGCGTTCTAAACAATAACAACCATTCATTTAAAACAAATACATGCTTCCACTGGCAGCATGTGTGTAGTTGTTCAGACATTTATCGTAGAACAGTAAAGCTATTATGCGCCAAATTTGAATTCGTTTATAAACATTATAAATACTCGCGATGTAGTTCTGTGTTCATGGCAGCGCCTTAAAATATGACCTAATACGCATATGCCATTGATATATTTTGTACTATAATACATAATGATGTGTTACCGCTAACTACTAACACACCAAACATAAATATCATGTAATACCCAATGAATGTATTCGTCTGCGAAGTTGGCACACACAGGCGGCAACGGCAATGATTACACAAATAAGAAAAGCACTTGCTCCTGCCAATATGATGTTGATGAAGGCAACGCCTGAACCTGAGTCTGTGGACAGAGCTAAAATATATAATATAACTATGAACGCTGCACATCATAGTTCATTTATTACTTTGGCAACCATAGCTAGCACATCCTTATTTTGGTCGCATGTTTTTGAAAATTGATTGGCATTTGGTGTTTGCATAGTATAATTGTAACTATTGCCACGGCGGCTGCACATACTAAAATGGAAATCAATGGCGATGGCCTTTTCCGTTTGAAGCCAGTTAGAAGTAAAAACTCGTCATTATATATATCATATGTGTTTAAAAAATTATATCGTGTTATTTCAGTTTCAGTCAAAACAAAAAAACAACCACATGTTCTGTAAAAAAAGAACATTGCAAATAAATTGGTAGTACTTGTATGGTATGCATTATCATAAGTGTTCTATGTGTACTCTACGTTTCGTTAATCACACATTTTAATGTTTAATGTGTAATTCTTTGTTTGATGCTGTCATCTCTGACACACACAAAAAATAAATAAGATAAACATACACAAATACTATCAGAATTTAATATAATGCACAATAAAGTTTGTGAACTTAAACGTAGATTCTTTTTTGCTTTTGTCCTTAAGCGAAGTGTTTCGCAAACCTGTATGGTATGTTCAATGCAGTGGGAAATATATGCGTATACTTACATAACATGTGCATATTGACAAACACCGATCTATTTGCACGACCAAGAGCGTTAAAAGAAACGCAAACATACAATCCTGTATCATGAATGTCGTTCAGATGCATTTCATAATGAAGAGATGAATTATTGGTCGATGTCACTACTGCTCGATCTTTCATTAATGTCATGTTTGGCGGAGGATTGCCTGTCCCATTGCAGGAAAACGTTAGTTTTGCTTTGTTAGTAAACGAGATGTTCCATTGATTTTCAAAACCATCAATATAAAAATAATGAACCCAAGCTGGAACTGAAATTATAATAAAACATAACAAGTATGTAAAACGCACGAATACATCATTTCAACAAATGCATACATTCTGAGCAAAACACGTGTAAGAATATGAGTGCACAATAACGTACATAAAGTATCCAACTTGAATAGGCCGCTCAAATTACCAACGAACTTCATAGCTCCTAGGTCGTGTCTATTGACGGCATCGCACAGTGGTATGGTTGTTGTTGATTTTATTGGGCACATCAAAGAGTTACTCTCTTTTTTCTTTTCGATTATTGTAACATTTGGATTACCAAAAGTCAAACTATACGTATTTCTAGGAGGATCTAAAACAAACACAACTATTTTAAGTAGCAACTGTATCAAGTGTTAAATGTTTTTTGGTGTTGTGTTGTATGTATAGTTCTGTATTGTATAAGCAATTGGTCACTTGCCTCAAACAAAGGACGAGCGGATATTAATAAGGGTTTGTTTCCAGATGATGTCTCTAGAGTTTCATTAAAACTATATTAAATTAATTGTAAACTCCTAAAACACAAGTTTGTGTGTTTCTAGTGTGTGCGTGCGTGTGTGTGTGTGCGTGTGCGTGCGTGCGTGCGTACGTGCGTGTTTGTGTGTGTGTGTGTGTGTGTGTTTGTTTGTGTGTGTGTGTTTGTGTGTGTGTGTGTGTGTGTGTGTGTGTGTGTGTGTGTGTGTGTGTGTGTGTGTGTGTGTGTGTGTGTGTGTGTGTGTGTGTGTGTGTGTGTGTGTGTGTGTGTGTGTGTGTGTGTGTGTGTGTGTGTGTGTGTGTGTGTGTTGCACGTACGGGACACTGAGGCCGTCAATGGGTATGCACAGCAACGAGTGGGGTCTCAGTGGCAGAGTGAGGACGTCCTCACTTGTCAAAAGTATAAATACCCTTTATTCTTCATAATTTTGCATGAAACACAAAATAAAATTGAAAAAATAGGGTATCCCCATTCGTCGTTAACCTCGGGTTATTTTTTTTACCAGTGTGTCGTTTTCTTTTTTTGTCGCTTTTTTTCCTATGAAGCGACACACTTAAAATCCAATGCGCATGCGCGAACATTTTTCCGCTCAGTCACGTCATTGTCTGTTTTGTGAACAAAATGGAAGTGGAGTTATTTCTTATCGATGGTAAGTTACGATGGTCGACCTTCGGCCTGGCAACATAACTGTGTTATGAAATGGTTATGAAATCCTTTCTACGGCCATTTCCCCCTACTTCTGATTCAAGTAG
Source organism: Congeria kusceri (assembly GCA_027627225.1). Lineage (NCBI taxonomy): Eukaryota > Metazoa > Mollusca > Bivalvia > Myida > Dreissenidae > Congeria > Congeria kusceri. Next base: position 4,877 of record JAPFQT010000145.1, read on the forward strand.
GGCAGTTGTCAGTTACTGGCATCAGCATGTGCACTTAGTAATTTTTCAAGATGGCGGCATGGTATACATCGACAAACAGAATAATTTAATGAAGAATACTAATAAACATAATTTCTAGTCGTAATGTTCGTAAAAAGGTTCAATGGTTAGCATACTTTTGAAAGAAATATTTTATTTGTACCTTATGGCTCCAAATATATACTTAAGGTTAAGTACCGCGAGAATACAGATGAACACGTACTGGTAAACCAGCTAACCCAGGAAAAGTGTTAGTTGGTTAACTGACCGCGGTGATATAACTGAAATACTGTGGAAAACAGTGAAAAATCCAATTAAACAAACAAAACTAAACCTGTTCACTGAAGCCAACAATGTATCAAATGTGAAACACAGTGGTTAGGTTAATTTTGAAATTTATGAATTAATTCAGTGCACATATTTCATCATATTGACATACAGGTACATCGAATTGAAATTGTCAAATACATCAAATAATACCAATAATTATAAAAGTCTATAATAGGAATACAATTTAGGCCGCCATTCAGTGTTTTCATCAAGGAAAAAATGTGAATACAAGTGAATGCAATATTGATCTGTGGGGACAAAATAGAATATTTGAGTTGTCTAGTAGAAGTCCATACATGTAATTCCTATTTTCAGATTGACATAGAATAAATGGCAGACCGCTTATGTGGAATGACGGACCTCACACGCGGAAAACAAGCAGTAAGTACTTATTTAATTTTTTTCCCAATAGCAATGGACTTGATTTTTTTATGTTTTGTAAAAAATTAGGTGGGCAGTAGATATAAATGTATTAAAATAAATGTTTTTATTTTCTGCACACTAAAATTATTAAATCGACAAAAAAACTAGCCTATAATTAAAAAAACAACAACAAACAAACAACTGAAGACAAGTCAAGGCTTAAACAAGGTATTTAAATTAAGACAAGCTAGTTATACCCCCGCAAACGAAGTTTGTAAGGGGATATATAGGAGTCACGCTGTCGGATGGTTTGTCGGTCTGTCTGCATACAATGTGATAAGTTTGTGGAGCGAAATTCGTCAACATTTCTTAAGCAATTGATTTAAAACTTGAAATATGTCGTCACCAGGCCCTTGTAGCATTCGGTTTTGACGCAAGATATATACTGGGACGAGTAATTTTCCTAAGGAAGGAGTCCTGGACTCCATGTTCTGAAATTCTAGCGAGAACTCAGATGAAAGACGTCTATTTATTTATTTTCTTGTCTTATTTAATAAATTATTGGTGTTATGATTTAAGTTACATGTTTCATTTCAGCTGTATTTAAAATCTTGAAAAAAGTAAATAGTTTTGAGTTATTGTGATTACTATACTGACTAATGACTAAAGTTAAGGTGAAATAAAAAATCGAGATCGGGACGTATGGCATGTATGATAAAAGTGTTTTCAATATTATATTTACTAAGGTTCAACTCATAGAGCTGGATAGGGAGATGAACTGAAAGTTGAAATATATATATATAAAAAATATTTTTTTTTTTTTTTGCTTTGAAAGCTTCAATTGGGAATTTTAGGCTGTCATTTGGGAAAAATATATACTTTTTGAGATTGGGAATGGGGCCGAATTTCGGCCCCAAATTTGACGCTGTTGGGATACAACGTTTTTCCTCACCACTTTGGGAATGGTAACGGTACTGGTCAAATTGGGTAAATTAGCGTCGTTTTCAGCTCAATTGGGAATTTTATCTTATTCTTTAAAAGCTATCAAGAGGATGTCAAACCAATAAGTTAAATTCTGACAGGGCTTTTTTTATCCTACAGCTGTAACCTTATACAGGCTACATCCCTCAGAAATTTGCTTTAAATTCATGCAGTTTTCCCCCAAAATGAAACTTGTACCTGGAAATTTCATTTCCCTATGAGTAACATCGCGCGAAAATTATCCCCAAATTTGGTTTTCACGCGCTATTTTTCCCCCATATTTGAAGGCTAGGGCCCTTCCCCCGAGCCTTACAAAAAAACCTGTCTGAAAACAACTTGTTCAACTTATTCTTGTACTTGAATTAAGCTCAGAAAAGCATCTTTTTACAGGAAATTGCTCGTGTTACTTGAGACTTGAATGTGTCTAAGTTTCAGTTTCGTTCCACAAGTTGCATCAGAGACACAGGTTTGCATGTTAATTTATTTTAGAATATACATCAATATTGACAATCTCCTTGTCAGGGTTTTTTTCCGACTTAGGGGGAAAAGGGCCGTTCTTTTTTATGGGGAAAAAATAGTGAGAAAAACCGGATTTAGGGCAAAATATAAGCGCGTTATTGGCAGTTTGGGGGAAATATAAAAACCTATAACCGTACACACTTAAGTGTTATTGTTATGTTATTGGAGTATTTAACTGAGTTTGAATTAATATATTTAATATGTTTACCTTTCAATATCCTCCATTTTAACTATCGTTACTATTGTTGCACTCTTACGATATTTACAAACGTAGTTGTTTTTAATTGTTTAATATATAGGCAATTTTGGTGGAAAATGGATCGTTTGGGGAAAATTGATTATTCAATGACATAGGGGAAAAATACGTCAAGGAGAAAGGGCCGATATTCGGTGGGTCTCAAAGAAGGAAAGAAAAACCTGCTTGTTGATCATTAATGAAGCCTTTAAACTATATAAAATATTGCATCCTGAAGGGTTTTCCGTATTATTAGTTTTATGATTTATTGCCACTCGCAAAAACGCAGTGCAATTCAGTTGGTTCCCATTCTCAGATGCCATGTATGTAAGAAACAATGAATTGTAATTGAAAAGATTCGATAACAGCGCCACCAAACGCAGTTACTTCCCCTAGCGGTGCACAGTAGCTGATTTGAATTTTGGTAGACGCATGGATAAAACAAAATTTTTAAAAAGCACATCGTCAATCATTAATGGTCCTTTATGAATATGTTTTCTCTGATTTGGGAAAGTTTTACCTTCAATTTGAGGAAAATAGCCAGAAAATAGGTTTGGGAATGGTATAGAGGAAAAACGCTGGGATGCATAACAATATAAATCCAGGGGTCCACTCCAGTCAATATTGTTATAGCAGTGTTAACCATACTTGAGGCTTTTACAAAATATTTGATTGATTGGTTACATGAATGTCATGACAGTCTTGACGAGTGCAAACAGCCTGCGTTTTACGCCACCATGATACTCTTTACTCTTAGACTATAATTATGATAAAAAAAAATATTTTTCAGCAATGTTTTAATTAGTTTTGTTCAAATACTGTTGGTTATCAGGGCTTTTTTTGGCTGATTTTATAGCCATTATTCGGTCATATTCCCAGTGGCAAAAAGTATATTTTTCCCCAAATCCATGCCGAAAATTCCCAATTGATCGTTTGACTTTCAGATGTTTGGAAATAGAGCTGTCAAGTGTAGAAATAAAGCGTTTTGAAGTTGTAATATCCATTTTACCGATATGTTTATATTAAAAATTTTCTTTTTTATGTAAGTTTTATCAATAATTATTCAAATGTAATAAATCAAACAATAGTACATTTTCCCAATTTAAAATAAATTGACGCTAAAATTCCCAATTAGACGGGTATAGGTCATATTCCCAAAATGGTGAGAAAAAGCCCTGGTTATGGAATCAATACAATTCATATTGTATCAAAAGATCAGTTGACAAGAAGCACAAACTGCAGGGCTGCCTTTGTGACATTTATTAAATAAGGTGAACCTATGGTCACACGACAAATGAGTTCAATGTCAGGCTTGTTTTTTTTTTTCAGCTGAAGACAAGCCTAAAGATTTCATTGAAACAAGTGAGTTGTCATCTGTACCTTTTTTAGCTCACCTCAAGGACTGAGCCTTTGTGACCATCCCTGCCAAAACTGCATAATGTATGATTACATCCAAAAATCTAACCTACAAATTGTATCTTCATTTTCGCGGGTAACGGCAGGTGTGAATGGGGTCTTTTTGGTGCTTTTTGCACTTCTTAATTGACAGCTTTCGTTGAGCAATTTATGCCATGACCTGTTGAGTAATTTGAGACGCTTATTGGCATTTGAGACAGGCGATCGACGGATTGCGCAATAGTAAAATGGCGGCCATTTTCGGTCCGATTTGCTAGTTTCTAGTCTTGAAATCTTTTTTTCTCCTTTTTGGGGTAAAAAAATCGGTGAGCGTTATACACGGGTGCGTGTTATACTCGGTAGAATACGGTAACTTACATATATTTGCATTTGAAACTGTTTAGTTAAAGAAACATAGTGTAAGATTGATACAAATCATTCAAATAAAAGAAAGGGAACTGAGAAAAAAAATTGAAATTTAAGTTAGAAAACTTCAGCAATGACTGAACTGCCAAAACTGCATTATAGGTGGTGCTATTCTTTGTGCAGAATCAATACGCAATTCTTTCCTGAGAAGTAGTTGTTTAGAAATGCCATAATGAGCGAAATCATGTATATGAGCAATTGACATAGTGTGTTTGGTTTATTTGTTGGAATAATACTAAATATTTTGTACAAGTATGAAATTTTCACTAAACAGACACTTGTCTATTGAATTGTTTGTGCCACAATCTGAATCATTTAACACATATCAATCGGTGAATTAATCAATTTTAAACATGAATAGTTTGTTATGCCCCCACAGAGTGGGAGGCATTAAGCATTGCACTTGTCCGTCCGTTCGTACGTACGTCAGGAAGCTTGTGTTTTGAACTCCTCTTTAACTACTGGGTGGATCGCGCTCAAACTTTCAAAGTTGAATGACCTTAATGTGTAGTTGATCGTATAGAAAGGAATTCGGGCTGTACAGATTTTTGGCAGAATTATGGCCCTTTATATAGTTGCCTGAAGCTTGTGTTTTCAACTCCTCTTTAACTAATGGGTAGATCTTGCTCAAACTGTAGATGATGGTGAATAAAGGAATTGTGGCTGCGACAATTTTTGGCAGAATTATGGCTGTTTGTCTGTTTTTCCACTGTAGCCCCAAAATTTTGTGTTTTCAACTCCTCTTAAAATATTGGGTGGATCTCGCTCAAACTTTCACAGTTGAATGACCTTAATGAGTAGATGATCATAAAGAAACTGTTTTGGCTGAGACGAGTTTTGTCAGAATTATGGCCCTTTGCCTGTTTTTCCACTATAGAATATATAGTGCCAATTATTTTTTTTTAACTGCTCTTTGCATCTCGCTGAATCTTTAACAGTTGAATGACCTAAAAGCGTAGATGATCGTAAAGAATGGAAAAGTGACTGCGACCAGTTTTGGCTGAATTTCGGCCCTTTGTCTTATTGTCTACTATTGAATATACATGTATAGTGGATTTGTCTGTGTCCAAACATGTGTTGTGGGGCATCAGTGTTTGTGACACATTTCTAGTTTGTATAACTTTTTAAAACAAGTACCTGATATTCAAAGCACTTGTTTGTATTTAGCGGAGACAATCTCCATCATCATGCGCCAAGTTTTGGTGCAAGGCTGGGGTGGACCAAGAGGGCCTTCAAAAAAAAATAGTTTCCAAACATATTGGTATGTATGGTTTTCTTTTGAATTATAAGTAAAAATAAATAATTTTAAACTGCCACTCAAATACTTAACAGTTACGGTTACTCCAGTACCTTATGCCCCCACTTCAGAGATTTGCCCTCCCATCTGTTTTTGTGACATGTTTGGTATCTCTTATTTGACTGTGTCGTGCTTTTAAAGATGCTTGGATGTAATTGGGTGTACTTGTAAAAGGCAATTTGACAATTATGCATGACATTTTGTTTTTCACTGAAGGTCAAAGGTCATGTCTCTCAAAGAAAATGAAACAAATCTTAATATTGTAATAACTAAAAAAGTACACAAGGCTTTATCGTGAAATTTGGTATACACATTGGGCTATATGTTTACTATATGTTCGTCTGTTCATCTATCTTTTGGTTGGTCTGCAACAAATGAAAAAACTTGTGATAATGATCATGAAACTTGGTATCACGCATGAACATAAACTTTTCCAGAGGTCAATTGTCAGATGACTTTTACTTAAAATAGAATTACGCTAAATACTGCAATAACTGTAAAAGTACATATAAAGATATAATTGTGAAAACATTGTATGAACATGGAGAGTAACGATATTGTGAGAATGTTTAAAAAATCTTGATACTGCAGGGTTTTTTCTAAGGCTCGGGGGAAGGGGCCCTAGCCTTCAAATATGGGGGGAAAAAGCGCGTGAAAACCAAATATGGGGATAATTTTCGTGCGCTGTTACTCATAGGGGAATGAAATTTCCAGGTATAAGTTTCATTTTTGGGGAAAACTGCATGAATTTAAAGCAAATTTCTGAGGGGATGTAGCCTGTATAAGGCTACAGCTATAGAATAAAAAAAAGCCCTGTACTGATGATTTGTCAAACAAGAACAGTGCCCGATGCGCGCACATCGCGTTAGATGATTTATGCATGTTCAATGGGAATACCCCTGTCTCGATTGGACGTCAAATAGAGGCATACCCCACAATTCACTTTATGACGTCACGCACATGGTGCACCTGTATGTTTACTTCCTGAAAATGGAGAAGTTTGTGTTCATCAGCATGAAATTCTTAAACACATTAATCGTCAATATTGGCCAGAAATTTAGAGTTTTTGTTAGTACATGTACTGTACTGATCACTGACTAAAGTAAAGGTGAAATGAAAGATCATTTGGAATGTCCCGACAATTTTAATGGATTTGGACTTGAAAAATTATGGCATGAATGCTCCTTGCAATACTGTCAAAGTCTTGTATTTATGTGGTTTTCATTTCTCTTAGGTTACGGAGTTTTTACAAAAAAAACATTTGCAAAAGGAGAGTTCCTCCTTGAATACACTGGGGATCGAATTGACAAGGATGAAGCAAACCGCAGAGAAGAAAACGGAAACAATTTTTTGTTTGGCTTCATGTTTCATGGGAAAATGCTATGGTAAGTGCAAATGAAAGGGGAGTTTAAATGTTCATTATAATGAGGGCTATTCCAGGAAAAAATATGATGGCAGGAAGGAACGCCTGTTCAAAAATGGATTACCACCAACACAATTATAATTTCCGATACTGATTCCAAAGGTCAACATTACCAACATTACCAATCAGCCAATCAGAAAGTGTACGCAAATGAGCGAGTTGATCATGCTCTTTCATTGTCTAATTGCATATTCAGATCATGTCGAGCGGATCTGTGGTCTAGTGGAAACACTGGTACCAGAACTCGGGTGGCAGGTTTGATCCTCCGCTCAACCCTAACCTACCTAAGACGTTAAACCGAGGTGCAGTGTACTAGGTGCTTCACACCGGGCGCTAAAAGACTCAGGGTCATCTCTGGAATGGGGCGTCTTCTGTATCCACAGTATTCCCCTTACCCAACTAACAAGTCTTCTGGGGGCGATGGCCATATGGGAAATTCCCAGTGCACTTCATAAAAATCTAATACACACACAGATCGTGTCAAAAATCACACTTTATTGATGTTAAAATATATAACTACTAATGTGTATCAATAGAGGAGGTATGCAATATGATAACTAGTTGTTACATGATTTTTTATTTTATTTGGCTGAGGTAACATTTTAATGAAAGTTTGTGGTAGAAAAGTCCTTTTCGAAAGTGAAACTCTTAAAGTTTTTTTTTTAAATCAGCGTTCTTTTCCCTGTATTCATATTAAAAATAAGGATTTTGTTGTAAAAAACACATTTAGTTTGACTTGCTTTATGGCTTGCATACAATACTGAATAGATCTACTAGTTTTGACCAAAATATGAAAGAAATTAATTTCTTTTCTCAAGCAAAAGTTGTTAAAAGAATATGAAATAGAAAAAAAAAGTAGAATAATAAAATCTCCAATGTTATTTTTGTGAATGTATCAGGAATATGTGTCAGTAAAGTTGTCACTAAAGAACAATATGTATAAATATTTCTTTTGAACAGTAAAACACAATTATGTTTAGCACATACAAAATTGAGGCCGGTGAAATTTACAACTGGCTTGTAAATTTTTCCTCTTCGTAGGACAGTCTGGCCTGTAAATTGTGGCAGTCTTTTGCCATGTCTGTCATTTGTGTTGGCAGATTCAAATCAAGGTTTAGGTGTCTTGAGAGATATTTGCAAATTAGTAAAAAAATATATAACTAAATTACTTGATAACAGTAGTAACTTACATTATTTGGCTCCTACCATACAATAATACATACAGTTTGTTTTATAAAAAAAAAAGCCAGAAACTCTGACAAGAACAAGAAAAGTCAAGCTCACTGTTCTGTGACAGCTGTTGTTATATTAAAGTTATTTAAAATATAAGTAATATAAAAGCAACGTAATTTCTTACTGTTTAAGGGTTGATGCTTCTAGAACAACTAGAAACCACCTGGGTGGGTTGGTCAACGATGCAGCAGAAGGAACATTTAAATGCAATAGTAAAATGAAAGTAATGATCTTCAATAACTATCCACGTCTTTGTTTGTTCGCTGCCCGAAACATTGCTTCTGGAGAAGAGCTACGTTACGACTATGGGGATGATACAAACAATTTACCTTGGAGGAATAAAGTAAGGACTATTTTGTATTTTGAAATATAAATGTTTCATTACAGACAATCTTTTGCTATTTTCAGATGTGTTTTATGGGTTTAATTTGTATTAATGTTATGATGTCCACACAAAAATCCAATCAAACTCTAAAATCAATACAGAAAGCAATTAAAATGTTAAACACAAAAACAAGAAGAAAACACTCATGAATTCATATAATTTTACACTGACACCAACAAATGTCCGCTATATAAAACAAATATCTTCTCTCTGTAACGGATTGTTATTGTCTGGGCCCACATATTTTTAAGCACAGTTCATCCACTCGAGGGCTGTTTTGTATGTGTATTTACTATAAATATTTCAGCATAATCAGGAAAACGAAATAGGTAATGTTTTAGCAGTTTCATGTGTAACTGTTACATTGTGTAAATGATTAACGTTGTGTTAATAGTTAAGAAATAGAAAACCCCACTGAGGGCCCTATGGCATTATAGTGACCAGCCAGGCAGCCCAAAATTGTATCTTTTCGTCCTGAAAGTGTGTATTAATGAGTTTAACAGCACAACAACTTGACAAAAACGATTAAACTCTTTAAAGTACTCATCCAGAACATCTTCAAATGTTGAAGTCTTGTGTTTTTATAAAGTGTTAATATTTCAAATTTTAAATTGTTTTAAAAATAACGGTTTAAAAGTGCCTGCAACAGTGAAATACAATAAATGCTACTGCACAGTGCAACTAAGCTCTGACTAACCCAGGCGGTGACGTCATTCATGAATATTTAGCATGTGCAGTCCATATAAAAAATAGTGACAGGTCCATATACTCTTGTTGCTTCTATCGCATTTTACCGAAACCAGTTATAGAGGATAAAGAAGGACAACTTTATAATCTTTGAGAAATAGTAAAATCTACTGAGGACGCTATGGTAAAGAGCTACCGGCTAGGCAGCTTTGGTCCATGTACACTTTGTGACTGCCTGGCTGGTCACTTCAATTCCATTGGAGCTGAAATGGGTTTTTTTTTCCATATATTATAATGAACATTTTAACCAGGTGGATCATCATGTGTATAATAGTACAAATGGTTCAAGCAAGTTTCAGAATTTTTTTTGTCAAAAAACAAAATCCCGATTTGAAAATATTTAGGTACCAAAGTTCCTTGGTTGATACTGTAGCAAGTTTGTTCAAATTAGTTTGATCTGTAAAAAAAATGACATGAGATTTTTTGTTTGATATAAATGATGCTTACCTCATTGGTCCATGTACTAAAAATATTGGCCGGTTCATATAATTCTCTTCAATGCTATATGATTTTTACATACCGGTCATAAAGATAAAGAAGGTCAATGTATAACATTGTTACGTACGAGCATTAAATGTATGTTTTCGGTTCATTATCCATGTAGTGTTGACAAGAAAAAAAGTTGTATAAATCAATTCAAATGCCTTTCTATTTGTTCCTAATAGATTAAAATTTGTGATTAGGTGGGCCATGTTGGGTTAAGCTAAACTAAACAGAAAATCATTTTATTAAAAAAAGACCCTGTTTATTCTAGATGTAAAATTGTTATGCTATAATAGCGACCCTTTTGCTGTTGTTAGGGAAAACACTAGGGCTCAACACATTATTAAGACCTCTGTGAAAAAAACAAAGCGAAACAACAAATGTCTTTAAAAAATTAAAATTAATATGGAGATGTTATGCTCTAAAGTAAAGTACATGAGGACCAAAATAATTGTTTGTGTGACTTCCCAGACCCCATAATACACTTTACATGCTCTTAGCGTTACAAATAAAGTTTGCATGCTATGCCAATGAAGTAAAGTAACATGAACACCATTTCAGTCGTGCAAGACGTCTTTTACTTAATATTTCAATTGCAGGATGATGTTAAGACATTATAAAAATAGAATTTACTGGAGAAAAGGATAATAAATCAAAAATAAATACAAAAAATGTCACCACAAACCTTCTAGTTTTTATTTATGCTTAATATGTTTTATGTGACAATGTGTTTATCCTTCTCAGATGATGATGATGATGATGATGACCCTTTCGATGTCGAGAAAGAGAGGGCTACTTCCATGTTCACAAACAAGACAATAGGTACCATTAAACTATTTTAATGTGTGTGTTATCATTAATGATGGCTGTAGACTGTATTAACAAATTAGTGTTTAATTATGGTTATGTTATTTTATTCAAAAATGTGTATTTCCTTTTCAGACGATGACGAGGATGAGGATGACGGGGACAATGATGATGACGATGACGGGGACGATGATGATGACCCCCCTTTGGATTTCGAGAAAGATGGGGCAACCTCCATCATACCAAATATGACAGCAGGTATTATTTAACTGTTATTGGTTGTTTGTTTTTAAACATTTTGCACTACACTGTATTCACAAATTCCTGTTTATTTATGCCTGAATAATTTTATTCAAAATTGTGTATTTCCTTTTCAGACGAGGATGACGATGACGGGGACAGTGATGGTGACGGGGACAATGATGATGACCCCCCTTTGGATTTCGAGAAAGATGGGGCTACCTCCATCGTACCAAACAAGACAGCAGGTATTATTTAACTGTTATCAGTTGTTTGTTTTTAAACATTTGGCACTACACTGTATTCACAAATTCCTTTCTATTTATGGTTATATAATTTTGTGCTAAATTGTGTATTTCCTTTTCAGGCGACGATGATGATGGTGACCATGATGCTGATGATGGCGATGACGGGGACATTGATTATGATGATTACGGGGACGATGATGATGATATTGACAATGATGATGGCCCCCCTTTGGATGTTGAGAAATATGGGGCTACCTCCATCATACCAAACAAGACAGCAGGTATTATTTAACTGTTATAGGTTGTTTGTTTTTAAACATTTGGCACTACACTGTATTCACAAATTCCTTTCTATTTATGGTTATATAATTTTATACAAAATTGTGTATTTCCTTTTCAGGCGACGATGATGATGGTGACCATGATGCTGATGATGGCGATGACGGGGGCATTGTTTATGATGATGAAGATGATGGGGACGATGATGATGATATTGACAATGATGATGGCCCCCCTTTGGATGTTGAGAAATATGGGGCTACCTCCATCGTACCAAACAAGACAGCAGGTATTATTTAACTGTTATACATGTAGGTTGTTTGTTTTTAAACATTTGGCACTACACTGTATTCACAAATTCCTTTCTATTTATGGTTATATAATTTTATACAAAATTGTGTATTTCCTTTTCAGGCGACGATGATGATGGTGACCATGATGCTGATGATGGCGATGACGGGGACATTGTTTATGATGATGACGATGATGGGGACGATGATGATGATATTGACAATGATGATGGCCCCCCTTTGGATGTTGAGAAATATGGGGCTACCTCCATCGTATCAAACAAGACAGCAGGTATTATTTAACTGTTATCGGTTGTTTGTTTTTAAACATTTGGCACTAGACTGTATTCACAAATGAGCTTAAAAAAACAAAAGGTCTCTGTCGGAAGGTCCCAATCATTTTGAATCCTTTGCAGGAGGTTTGTATAATTTGGTGCACATTTCTAAAAATAATATGATGTGAAGAGCACACAAAGATGTGTTATTGTCTTAAACACAACAAACCTTTTTGTGTTCAGTTATGCATATAAATTTATGCAAAAATTTGTTTTTTATAGATGATGATGATGATGATGATAATGATGCTTCGAATGTCGAAAAAGAGAGGGCTACCTCCATGTTAGCAAACAAGACAGCAGGTATTATTGAACATTTTTTTCTGGATTTAAATAAGGCTATTATGTTTTAGGCATCATTCATCATTTCATCGTTAAAATTTATTTTTCACTTGTGTGTTTTGTGATAATTCTGGGCTAAGTGTGAGTTTAGGCTATCCATAAAACCGGTTTAAACCCCAAATACTTTGCATTGACTGTTCCAAGACGGTGACCCCAGCTTTAATAAATGTTCATGTTTAATGTTTTGTTGTATGTATTTTCTTGTATCGTCGAGGCAATTGGTCACTAGCTTTAAATGAAAGACTACCAGAAGTTCCCCCCAAAAAATAATGTTTTTGGAGTTTCATTTTTCCTCATAGTTAGCTATGCGGATTTTTTCTAAGGCTCAAAAAGTTTCAGAGTGCTGTTGAATATAGTTGTAGAAAATAGAAGGGTTATTTACCCTACTCCCAGTTTTAATCAAACCCCTTTTATCCATGATGTAGATATTGAATGAGAATTCATCGCTCATCGTGTTTGTCTCATTTTTGGTCAAGAAACTACTTATTAATCCACCGTCGCAAAGCGGGAGGGGTATTTTAAGAATGCCCGTTGTCCGTCCATCCGTCAGTCTGTCCCTAACACTTTTGTGTCCGCTCCATATCTCCTATACCCTTTGACAGATTTCCATGAAACTTGCCTTAAGGGCATTAAGACAATGTGCAGAAGGCATTAGTCAGTTATGCCTGCTCATGGTCAAGGTCGTACTTCAAGGTAAAAGGTTTGAGCCTCCATTTTCGTGTCCGCTACAAACCGTTTGAAGGATTTTTATGAAACTTACTACAAATGTTAAGGGCATAGAACCAATGTGCATAAGGCATGATTCAGTCATGTTGGCTCAAGGTGAAGGTCATACTTCAAGGTCAAAGGTTTGAACCTCAATTGTCGTGTCGGCTCTGTTTGTCTTATTACCTTTAAAGGATTTTCATGAAACTTGGCTGAAATGTTAATTTCGTTGAGACAATGTGCAGACGGCATGAGTCAGACAGCTGGCCCAATTTCAAGGTCAAGAGTTACAGCCTTTATTTTTGTGTCTTCTCCATGTTTCTATACCAATTAAAGGATTTTAATGACACTTGGCTAAAATGTGTAGGAAATTCAGACAATGTGCAGAAGGCACAAGTCAGTTATGCCAACTCAAGGTCAAGGTCATACTTTACGGTCAAAAGTTTGAATCTCCATTGTCGTGTCCGCTCAATATCTCTTATACCCTTTGAAGGGTTTTCATGAAGTTTTGTTACAATGTTAAGGTCATTGAGATGATGTGCAGAAGGCATGAGTCAGTTACGCCGGCTCAAGGTCAATGTCACAGTTGAAGAACACTAATTTACCCTTCATTGCTTTCGTATATGATTCATATCTCCTATACCCATTGAAGGATTGTCATGAAAAGTTTGTCATTTATAAGATGTTCTGAAGTCATAAGTCACCACTTTAGTGTAAAAGAATGTCAGCCGGGGATGTAGTTGCCTCTTCGACTGCCTTGTTACCATGAAAGAAGTGAGTGGCCTGTACAAAATAGCTAGTTGTTTGATTAGATATTTACTCACAGCAATAATAAATGGTATCATTTTTCAGGTTATGCAGGAAAATGTGTCATCAACATACTGTTTTCAGGAATGTCAGTTAATTTGGTGAGTCTTCAGAATTTTCATTTTACTTTTACCAGTTTTTAGTCCCCTAACGGTTTCACCATTGCAGGCATTTCCACAGGGCTTTTAAGCACAGTGGCACCCCTGTGCCTGAATTTCCAAATCAGGGGTACCCCTGTGTCTGAATTTCCAAAGAAGGGTACCCCAGTGCCTGAATTTTTAATTCAGGAACACCCCTGTACCTAAATTTCCAATTATTATCTGTGTATGTGCTTTTTAGCTCACCTGAGCACAACGTGCTCATTGTGAGCTTTTAGGATCACCTTTTGTCCGTCGTGAATCGTGCGTCGTGCGTCGTCAACATTTACCTTGTTAACACTCTAGAGGCCACATTTATTGTTCGATCTTCATGAAACTTGGTCAGAACATTTGTCCCAATGATATCTCGGCCGAGTTCGAAACTGGGTTACGTGAGGTCAAAAACTAGGTCACTAGGTCAAATTAAAGAAAAAGCTTGTTAACACTCTAGAAGTCACATTTTTAGTCCATTCTTCATGAAACTTGGTTAGAACATTTGTTCTCATGATGTCTCAGCTGATTTCGAAAATGGTTCCGGTCTGTTGAAAAACATGGCCGCCAGGGGGCGGGGCAGTTTTCCTTATATGGCTATAGTGAAACCTCGTTAACACTCTATAGGCCACATTTATTGTCCAATCCTCATGAAACTTGGTCAGAACATTTGTCCCACTGAAATCTCGGCCAAGTTCGAAAATGGTTCCGGTCTGTTGAAAAATATTGCCCCCAGAGGGCGGGGCAGTTTTCCTTATATGGCTATAGTGAAACCTCGTTAACACTCTATAGGCCACATTTATTGTCTAATCTTCATGAAACTTTGTCAGAACATTTGTCCAAATGAAATCTCAGCCAAATTCGAAAATGGTTCCGGTCTGTTGAAAAACATGGCCGCCAGGGGGCGGGGCAGTTTTCCTTATATGGCTATAGTGAAACCTCGTTAACACTCTATAGGCCACATTTATTGTGCAATCTTCATGAAACTAAGTCAGAACATTTGTTCTAATAATATCTCGGCCAAGTTCGAAAATGGTTCCGGTCTGTTGAAAAACATGGCCGCCAGTGGGCGGGGCAGTTTTCCTTATATGGCTATAGTGAAACCTTGTTAACACTCTATAGGCCACATTTATTGTCCAATTTTCATGAAACATGGTCAGAACATTTGTTCTAATGATATCTCGGCCAAGTCCGAAAATGGTTCCGGTCTGTTGAAAAACACGGCCGCCAGGGGGCGGGGCAGTTTTCCTTATATGGCTGTAGTGAAACCTTGTTAACACTCTATAGGCCACATTTGTTGTCCAATCTTCATGGAACTTTTTCAGAACATTTGTTCCAATGAAATCTCGGTTGAGTTCGAAACTGGGTCACGCGAGGCAAAAACTAGGTCATTAGGTGAAATAAAAAAAAATTGAAGACCCCTTTGATATATTTTAATGAAGCTTAATATGTAGATACATGTACCTAATATCAAGACCTTGCATTATGTTTGTGTTGGGTGGGGTCAAGGTCACAGTTACTAAAAGTTTTCGCTCAATAACTTGAAAACCTTTCTAGATATTTTAATGAAACTTCATACATAGATATCAGGTGAGCGACCTAGGGCCATCATGGCCCTCTTGTTTAGCTCTGGAGTAATGTAGAAATTAATATGGGACACATTCAATTAAGAAAAAAGTAGAACCCATTGCCAACTGTGGGTCTATGCCCCTGTGCCTTAACAAAATCCTGGGGAAAGGCCTGCATTGGTGACAGCAAGAATGAATAAACTCTAGATTTATATTCACCAGCTTTTTAACTAATGCACATGGGTATTTTGGTGAAGTTGTGGTTGGTGACATCAGTAACCAGGCTGGCTAGCTCAGTTGGTAGAGGGCTGGACTACAAATCTGAAGATTGCAGGTTTGATCCCTGGCCTGGCCACATAACTTGTGTGGTGATTGGTCATGAAGTTCTTTCTACGGCCATTCTCCCCCTATCTCTGATTCAAGGAGGGCAGTTGTCAGTTACTTGCATAAGTATGTGCGCTTAGTACAGTTAAACCCGCTACCCCTGGAAAAGTGTGAGTTGGTTAGCTGACCACCATGATGTGACTGAAATACTGTTGAAACGGCAAAAAATTCAACAAAACAAACAAACAAACAGACAACATAAGAGTTTTGTGATAATCTGTATAATATGGAGACATCTATGTCGTATAGGCACACATCAGTTTTCACTATGAAATAATTTAAATGAAAATAAATGTTTGCAAAAATAAGTGTATATTAATATATGTGTGTGTGAAATCCTAAGCATATTATTATCAAATTGTCCTTACATGAGTATGTTCTGTCAGTGTGCTTCTTATGCTTTATACAAGTATTGAGCAATTTCTTGTATCTATTTTTAAGGGATTTTTCAAGATTTTTCGAACCTGCAAGCTTGTAACGAGCGCAGAAGAGGCTGATATTCTCGTTCTTCCAGCATGTAAGGCAAATCACAAATACATCATATGTATAAGAAATATAATGGCTATACAGTTATCAATATATTTATAAATGTTTAATTATAACCAGTGTCATATCCAGTAGGAGTATTATCATGCCTGTTGCTCAATGACATGTAATATAGCAAACTTTCATTGCCGGTATTTAACAATTAAAGGGTATCACATTCAACATTTAAACATAATCATGTAGTGTTTTGTCGAAAAATGTTCACAAAAATCGGAAACGTTTAAGCAGAATTTTAAAGTCACTATCAATGGAATACATTTAAATATGTGATGTTCATTAAATTATTTAACAGTTGAAAAAATTAATTCATTTGAACGTTGTGAGTCGTTTTCATGATTACATGTATGACTTGCAACATTTTCATCAACAATTTTACTACCAGTTAACCCATTAAGTCTTAAATATAATCTGCAGAAATATATCATCTCTACAGTAAATCTGAAACATTCCACATGTGTAGGCATAAGTGTGCAAGAGGAAATTTACAGTTTTTTTTTTTTAATTAATTATTATTACCTCGTAATTGAAGAGAGAGGGGTATACTGGAGTCACTCTGTCAGTCGGTTTGTTGGTCGATAGGTCAGTCCACATTAAATGTTATAACTTTATGGAGTGAACTTACTCCACATTTATGCGTCATAACCATGAAGTTTGCAAGAAACAACTCATACCCAGTGATCTACATATTACTTTGTTATTTGCCCTTAAGCAAAGACATGGGCAGTGATCTGTCCGCATACAATGTCACAAGTTGAATAAGCGTTGCAAGGTTACTAGTGAAAAATCTATAGATTCCATTAACAAAATTTGACAGGATTAAAATAAGCTGAAATGCTTATATTTGTACCTTTTATGCATTTGCAATCATACAATCAGTGTTACCCTGGAAATGTTTCATTTAATCCTTTACAAACAAATGTTGACATTAGACAGTTTGCCTGTCACATGATGTCAACTTAGCCATTGCTGTGATCTTTGGCAGCACAACAAGATCAGTTCCTTTATTTTTGGTTTTCAGCAGGAAATGGACACACTAAACATTCAACAATGAAACTATTCCAGTGCCTTGTTGGCAGAGAGAAATCTATTGTCAGTGCAAAGTGGGTGACAGACTCTATTGCAACAGGTTGCTTGCAAGAGCTGGTAAGAGTACAATAAAAATAAACTTAATTTAACTGCCCCCCCCCCCACTCACCACATTATTAAGTGATTGATGAGCTATTATAGAGGTACTGTCCTGTGTATTCCATCATATATAATCATGTTATAGCTTGTGTGGAAAATAACTTACGATTTTTTGTGCAAACATGAAACAAAAGTTTTCAAGCAAGGTTATGGTTGGTTGTAAACCCGCATTTAATTAATTCATGCCCCATAACCAGTGGAAGAATGCAGATGTGATCAGACTAGAAACACAGGACTGTTTTAATTTATTCAGTCAATATTCAGGCCGGTCAAATGGTTATTATGGTTTTCTTGTTTCTTTATTATTGCACAGGATGAAAGATATGCTGTGAAGAGTGCAGTAACATATGGCGAGTGGTCTGCGTATGAGAATTATGATCCTTTCGAATTCAAATTCCTTGGAAGTGATTGGATTGAAACTAAAGAAGGTAACTAATGGAATTTCAGTTAAAGAATGTCAATTAGCTCATCATTTATACCCCACTTGTTCACACACTGTTCCCACTTGTTCACATACTGTCCTCACTTGTTCACACACTGAACCCACTTGTTCGAGCACTGTCCCCACTTGTTCACACACTGAATTCACTTGTTCACACACTGTCCCCACTTGTTCACACACTGTCCCCACTTGTTCAAAGACTGAACCAACTTGTTCAAACACTGAACCCACTTGTTCACACACTGTCCCCACTTGTTCACATACTGTCCCCACCTGTTAACACACTGAACCCACTTGTTCAAACACTGTCCCCACTTGTTCACACACTGAACTCAATTGTTAACACACTGAACCCACTTGTTCAAACACTGTCCCCACTTGTTCACACACTGAACTCACTTTTTCACACACTGAACCCACTTGCTCACACACTGTCTCCACTTGTTCACATACTGTCTCCACTTGTTCACACACTGAACTCACTTTTTCACACACTGAACCCACTTGCTCACACACTGTCTCCACTTGCTCACATACTGTCCTTGCCTGTTCAATTTGTTATTATTATATAACTTATAATATCCTCTAATCAGCTGTTAGTGTAATGTGATATGCGTTGTGGGGGCATCAGTGTCTGTGACGACACATTAAAAAAGATACCCTGTATATTTAGGAAGGGACACGTTACAACAGAATGATTATTGAAATTGAGGGCATCCCTGTTATATATAGTTTTATGTTATTTCAGAGAAATGAATGATAAAATATGAACAGGTATTGAAGTGGAACAACTTTATTTTATTATCTTCAGACGATCTCCGATGTCTTTTAACTAGAATTGGTGGTCATGAGGTGTTGACAGCGTCTGTAGACACTATCTTCATTTGCGCTGATGGAGAACTTCATACATCATGTATATATTTTTCTTACTGTTCAATAGTTCCAATGTAAGAGTTTTTTTTGTCAAAATTTAATTTGAATTTTATCACTTTATCAGAAAAATATCCATGATTAACGGTCCAATATTCTATACACATGGAAATAGCAATGTGTCCGAAATCATTTTTCTCAAGATATGTATTGAGTGAATTATCCCTTTGGTCGTTAAAGATTAAGAACACTTGAAACTATATTGCTTACAGTTACCTGGTATTAATCATTCTTTGAACAACTGCTTGCTAACGTAACTATAAAAAAATAATAATGTGTACTGTGTAAAAATTTATAAATGATCGTTACAATCCACCTTTTATCTCTATAAAAAATTACTGCAATACTCCTGAAACAGTTTGTGCTGGCAAGCTCTTGTACTATTAGAAACATGGGAAGCTCTTGTACTATCACGAAACATAACAGAAGTGTTCGTTTTGTCCTTTGCATTTGTTCTTACTGGAGTCAGATGTCTGTAAAACAAAACTGTGCACTGATATTACGTTGTGTATGTTTCAGCTCAATGTGTTGATAAAGAGTGGATCTTCCACACCATAATCAGTGGAAAGGTCATCAGCCCTCTATCCAAAATATCCGATGACATAGTGAATTGCAGTGATAATGACTCGGACATTGTCGGGTGTGAAGCATTTTCACCAAGTAAAAAAATATTTGTCCAGACTTCAGGATCTCTGTCTGGAAAAAGAAAGCAAAAGCTCCAAAGTTGTGTCTACTGTCAGGTATTGAATACAAAAATGTCAAGACATCTTGCGAGTAAACATTCAAATGAATTGGAAGTTGCCAAAATATTAGCATTGCCGAAAGGATCCCAGAAACGAAGGCGAGCTTGGATTGAACTTGCAGCAAAAGGGAATTGGGTCCACAACAATGAAGTTCGTGAAACTGGAAAGGGGTTTATTATTCCAAAATACAGGCCATCCATCAACAATGTTGAGCGAAAGTATCTTCCTTGTGAGTTCTGTAAATCCTAAATTGTTGCAAGTGATATGTGGAAGCATCACAAGACATGTGTTGTAAGGCCAGCAGGCATTCATAGCGACTCACCGATTGCAAATTCTAAATTACTATTGCCTGTTGATTGTTCTCAGGAACTAAACAGAAAGGTTCTTAGCAAAATGCGGGATGACCTCATTTCGGTTGTTGTCAGGTCTGATCCACTTATCCTCGAGTTTGGATCAAGAAAATATGAAAAAGTAGGAGATCAAGACCATATGCACCAGCACATCGGTCAAAGGATGCGTGAATTGGCAAGGATAGTGATATCTATGAAGGATACAAGTAAGAGAATGTTGACTTTGAAAGACTGCTTAATTCCAACACGATGGAAACTTCTTTTAAATGCTGTAAGATCAGAAGCTGGTTTCGATAGCGAGACCATGCAGTGGTCAAGACCTTCATTTGCTATTAAAGTAGGACATGGCATCAAAAAGTGTGCTAAAATTGTTAGAAATCAAGCTAACATAATGGAGGATGAAGAATTAAGAGAACGCGCCAACTCTATTATTGAGTTGTATGAAGATGAGTGGGAGGAGCGCATAGTGTCTCCAGCAAGAGCCTCATTAGCCTCAGTGAAGTATAACACACCGAAACTGTTGCCTCTGGTGGAAGATGTTGTCACCCTTTCTACATATCTGAAATCTGAAATTGAGGCAGCCAGGACGTCTCCCAAAAAACCTGAAATGTACACCAAGCTATGCAAAGCAGTGTTGGCACAGGTCATCCTGTTTAACAGAAAAAGGGCAGGAGAAGCCCAACGACTTAAAGTTGAGGACTTTTTGAGGGCCTCTTTAAACCCAAAAGTGGACGCTGAAGTAAAAAAGTCGCTTACCAATTTCGAACAAACATTGTGCGAGACCCACATTCGTGTAGAAACCAGAGGAAAACGTGGACGCAAGGTTGCGGTAATTTTTACTGCGGAAATGAAGAGCCACATTGAAATTTTGTTGAAATTAAGAAAGAACTTGGCCATCGAGTCTAAGTATGTGTTTGCCCCTCCCAACACACATATGCCTTACAGGGGATCAAAAACCTTACGGGAAGTATCATTGGAAGCAGGATTGAAGTATCCAGAAAGAATAACGTCAACTAACCTAAGAAAACAGTTGGGGACGATGTGTCAGCTGTTGGGCTTAACAGAAAATGAACAAGATGTTTTAGCCAAATTCATGGGACATGACATTCGAGTACACCGTGAATTTTACAGACTTCCCCAGAGCACGATAGAAATAGCAAAAGTGACAAAAGTGCTACACTTGCTTAATGCAGGAAAAATATCCGACCTGGAGGGGAAAGACCTCAACCATATTGATCTTGATGTTGGTAAGTCACTCTTTACTAACCTTTGATGGTAAGATATTGTTAAGAGGTTTAACAAAATGGTTTAAACATTGTTATCAACAAGAATTTAAGTTACAATCCTTTTAAAATATTAAACCACATTGTTGCCAATTATGAAAATTAAATGGAAGATGGCAGAGTATATTGGTTTGCTTATTTTGGTGTTTTGTTTCTGCTTTTTTTTTGCAATTTAAACCCTTTGATGCAGGTCATACTGACATTGTTTGGCTGCAAAGCAATACGAGAGTGTGCATGAACATGCTATAAATTTGATTGGATTAATGCATAAAATATATGGCTATTATGTTTATGGAAAGCTAGTATAAGTATGTCCTTGTGCAACTCATTCATGCCAATTATCTGTTTACAGAACTAGAAGACAGTTCTGGTGATGAATCTTTAGACGAGGAAATAAGTGTGCATCTGGAGGGTAATTAAAATCCATACCTTTATTGATAAAAATAATACAGCTGAACCGAAGGTTTTTTCCTAGTAAAGTTAATATGTTGTTGCACTTCATTAGTTTTATGTATGTGTATGGCCTGGTACATCACAATAATGTTTGAATTAACAAATTTTAGATCTGACGAATACCTCTGTCGACAAAGGCGAATCTTCAAAAGATTTCATTACGTCAAGGAAACAAAGTATGTAAACCCCTTTATTATTTTTCTAGAGAATTGTGACAACAAACAGAAACCCTACTAAAAAAAATTCTGTCTGTAACCACTATAGCTATTGAAACTTGACACAATGTATTCAGTTTCACAATAGAATAGAACGATTGATACAATTTGGGTAACAGTACATGAACACATTATTTAATTAGCATTTAATTGATTACTGACCTATCAACATATTCAACTGAAACTCCACACATATCTTTGGGGTCATTATGTTACCTTATAGAGTTCATATGTATTGTGTAATGCTGGCAAACCCACTGTCCTGCGACAGCTCTTGATACAATTCTACCACCATTAACCAATTTTGTATTTCCCTATGGTTGCTTAATAAATACTTGTTTTCAATACAGAATGGGTCTCCATGCAAAATGAAGAAAATGAGGATGGTGATAGTGGTAGCGATAGCGATGCAGAATGGTGTCCACCCCGTAAGAAACTATGTAAGGAATATTTATCCTGATTTGATTTTCTATTTGTCCTCATTACAGTTTTCCATTGTTTTGTTTGGAAATTCTTCATAAACATATCTGTAAAGTTATATTGTATTTGAATTAACCTATATGCCGCCCTTTGCAGTTGCACTTTCCTAGGAAAAGTGTTAGTAGGTTAACTGACCTCTGTTATGTGACTGAAATACTGTTGAATATGGCATAAAATCCAGGGAGAATAAATTTGTTCAGCTGATATTATTGTTTAATTATGTAATTTGTCTTTTCTATTCCACTCGACCAAGTATTGGCGTCCAATCAGGTTAAAGGGTGTTTCTCAGGAATTACTCGAGTGATTGCATTCAAACCTAAAACTTTTAGTCTTAATTTTAAAATTAACCTAAAGGTTTGGTTACTTCAATTTGAAATGTGTCTTTATGACCTTTGACACTTGAAAATTTCAAATTTCATAAACTTGAGTGACAGAGTCATTTTTTATTTCCATTATCTAACTCGACAATGAGTATTCATACATAGTTACCCTAAACCAATTTAATATGTATTGCATAGTATGAGGTTATTGTTCAAAGATCAAGGTAACAAGTACTGAAACAAACAAGGTTAGCTCAATAACTTAAAAACGAAATTATTGAAGGATACAGTAAAGTTAGATAGCAAAGGGATAGAGATTGTGTGATGGGTCAACATCACTGTTAATCACTGGTAATTAAAAAAAAAAAAACTTTCCACTCAATAACTGGATATTTAAAAAAAAAGGCAATCTTACAAGCACAAGAAAATTCAAATGTGCTGTTTGACAGCTGTTGATTGGGTAATTAAAAAGGTATGAAAAAGTCAGCTGTTGCCACTGAAAGTACATTTAAAATACTAAGAACGCCTTGTCTATATATTTATTTCCCATTCAGTTCGATTGAATGGTGATGCATGTTTTAAACGATGTTTCGTTAGTATAATTTAAATATATATTGATGTTAATTTTATTGATGTTAATTTTAGGCAAAAACTTCCCAAAGAAAGGGCTAAGAACCCCGTGGAGAGAGGAGGAGAAAAATTGTGTGAAAAATGAATTACGTAAATGTTTAAATTTGGGAACATTGCCCTCCAAGTCTGAATGTGAACAAGTAATAAAGAAGAATCAATGTTTAAAGAACAGAACGTGGACAATGGTAAAAGGATTTGTTAGAACAACATTGAATAGAAGGAAATGAATGTCTGTCCATACCTCCTGTCCGATTTTTTAGCTCACCTGAGCACATAGTGCTCATGGGGAGCTTTTAGGATACCGTTTTATCCGCCGTACATCAGTGCGTCCGTGCGTTAGCTTTTTCTTCAAACGACTTCTCCTCCTTAACCCGTTGACAGATTTTAATGAATGAACTTCACAGGAATATTCCTTGGGTGACCCTCTTTCCACGTTGTTCAAATCGCTATAGTCCATTGCATATGTAGGTCACCAGAGCTTAAAAAGATTTAAAAAATGAAAACTTAAAAAAATCTTCTTTGAAACCAAAACGGTCAGGAGTTTAATATTTGGTGTGTAACATTGTCTAGTGGTCCTCTACTAAGTTTGTTCAAATCATGCACCTGGGGTCACTGGCCATGTCCCAGGGGTCACATGATTTATATAGACTTCTATAGTAAATGACTTTAAAAATCTTCTTCTATGAAACCGCAAGGGCCAGGGGTTTATTATTTGGTGTGTAATATCATATAGTGGTCCTCTACAAAGTGTTTTCAAATAATGCTCCTGGGGTCAAAATTGGCCCCGCCCTGGGGGTGACCTGATTTCTTTATATGTATATAGTGAAAACTTTAAAAAATCTTCTCTGAAACCGCAAGGCCAAGAGGTTTGGTTGTTGGCATGTAACATTGTATTGTGGTTCTCTACCAAGTTTGTTCAAATCATGCCTCTGGGGTCAAAACTGGCCTCGCCTAGGGGTCACAAGATTTATATAGACTTATATAGTAAACAACTTTAAAAATCTCTGAAACCACAAGGGTCAGTTTTTAATACTTGGTGTCAAACATGGTTGGTGGTCCTCTACCAAGTTTGTTCAAATCATAAAATTTGCCCCGCCCTGGGGCTATCTTATTTCACATATATGTATATAGTCAAAACTTCACAAATCTTCTCTAAAAGGACAAAGCCTAGAGGTGTAATATTTGGCATGTAACATCATATGGTGGTCCTCTACCAAGTTTGTTCAAATCATACCCCTGGAGTTAAAATTTGCCCCACCCTGGGGCTATCTTATTTCTGTTATACGTGTATAGTGAAAACTTCAAAAATCTTCTCTGAAACCGCAAGGCCCAGAGGATTGGTATTTGGCATGTAACAGCATATTGTGGGTCTCTTTCAAGTTTGTTCAAATCATGCCACTGGGGTCAAAACTGGCCCCGCCCTGGGGGTTACTTGTTTCCCTTATATGTATATACTAAAACTTGAAAAATCTCTGAAACGCACAACCCATACATTTGAAATTTGGCATGTAACATCGTATGGTGGTCCTCTACCAAGTTTGTTCAAATCATTCCTCTGGGATCAAACTGGCCCACCCTGGGGGTAACTTGTTTTAATAATATCTATTCCGAGTATGAAAATGGTTGCGGTCAGTTGAAAACATGTCCACCAGGGGGTGCAAGTTTCCTTATATGGCTAAAGTGAAACATTGTGAACACTCTCGAATTTTTGTCCAATCTTCATGAAACTTGCTCAGAACATTTGTTCTAATGATATCTCAGCCAAGATCGAAATTGGTTTCTGAAACATCACAAAAGTTGCTCAGAACAGTTCAGTTCCCCGAAGTCTCAGGTGAGCAACCTAGGGTCTATGGCCCTCTTGTGTTAATTTAGAGTTTAGTCAGCATCCAACAGGTGAAGCTCTTCGTACAATTAGTTAGAATTTGTATAACCTAATTATTACAACTTTCTACGTATTTCGACATGCGGCATCGGGTTGTATTAGTCACTACTGTTACAAGATCTATAAATGTTTCTGCATAAAAATTTGGTCTGGAATGAAAATTGAACAGTGGTAGTCATTGTTATAAAAAAAAAAACAAGTATAATACATTTACTATTAATTTTGTGATGAAAATTTGACTTTTTAAAAACAAAACTGTTAGAAGTATTAATACATGCAAGTTATTATGAAAATATTAGTACTTCACACATTTTGAAAGATGTTGTATTTGGCAAGTCTGAAAAAATTTCAATTACAATCTCAGATAATTATTAGACATCGTAATGAATCACAGAAAAGGAAAAAAGAACATTTGGAGTTTGTATAAACAGGCTCTTTAAATAGAATTGTATATTTTTTTTCACTGTTTTCATGCAATTGTTGTTTGCACTGTCATTTGTTAACCCTTCTCAGATTGCACCATGTTTCTATACTTACACACGCCAATGTTGTACATCTATTCAGGCTATAATATGCAATGGGCTATTAATGCCGAATAAAGACTGTTATGTAATATTATGTTTTCACTTGTATTAAAGTTGGAATATCAATAAAATCTGACATGCAATTTTGTAATTACATCACTGTTGTAAAGTAGCATCCTTCGTTTGAAGATGTTTATATGTCTAGTAACTACACTGATGCAAACGGATATAATAATGCATTTAAGAAATAAAATAAGCCCCCAGTAAATTAATTTCTACGTAAACCGTGTTAAGCGCACGCGCAGAAAAACTGATGTTGGTGTGTGCTATCCATCAAAATGTTTTGACAAAGTTTAGAATTGGTAGAGTACATAAGAACAGTTTATTTTAAAATTGCACATTCCCAGTTCCTTATTTTGTTGCCACTATATTATAGTTTGGTTATTGATATTCCAACTTTAACGGGATGCTGCATTTCTTGCAATACTGTCAAAGCATTGTTTTTGTCATATCATGAAATAGTGCTATTCATTTATTTTGTTATAACTATAGTAGTTTTGGCTGGTAAGGATTTTTTGCATTGGTTGCCATGTTGTCAAAACAATGTTGTGACATAATTTATGTTGTAAAAACTTGTTCATTTGTGTGTTTGTTTAGGTACAATTC
The DNA here is from genome assembly GCA_027627225.1 of Congeria kusceri. Classification (NCBI taxonomy): domain Eukaryota; kingdom Metazoa; phylum Mollusca; class Bivalvia; order Myida; family Dreissenidae; genus Congeria; species Congeria kusceri. The sequence goes on from JAPFQT010000145.1 coordinate 31,494, forward strand.
TTTTCTGATTTGTCATTTTACAGTTCCTCATGTAACATGGCTATGAACTGTCATTCAGCAATTGTAAAATATATTAACAGCATGTCACATGATGCATAAACCAGATCTAAAGTTTCAGTCACTAATAAAATTGCTGGTTTGTATGGTGATAAGGCCGTAGTATTAGTAATATTGTGCATTTATAAATGATGGTATTTTGTAAATAATTGTGTGTACCATGTATAAATGACAGTATTTTTAACCAGGTTTTCAACGAATCCTGGTTATTAGATTGAGGTATGGCGGGCGGGCAGGCGTTGTCAAACAAGTGGTTTCCGGTGAATAACATAAGTTAACATACGGGTAAAATATGGCAGGATTGCCCTTATGAAATTAAACAAGCAATGTTTATCTACACATGTAGAATTTGGCCCCGTTGTGAAATAACCAACTTGATAGTTATAAAAGTTTTGAGAAACACAAAACGATATTTTACCTGGTTTTAAAGAAAATTGCAAATCCTGGCTCTTAGATTAGTGATGGTTGGTAGGTGTGGGGGGGGGGGGGATCCGGTCATTAACTTAGGTTTGTATGGACAAATCTTGATGAAACTGCAAGACTTCATGGCGACTTAGCTTGGGAAATTTGGGGCAAGTCAGTTGAAGGTCCAGGTCACTAAATGAAAACAGAAAAACTGTTCCCACTCAATATCTTGAGGTAGGATAGAGGCATTGTGTTGGAATTATTTGTGTATTTATTACTCAACTTGAGATTGCATTTGAGGCCAGTTGTGTCATCGTCAATGTTCCTTACTAACATTAGTAAAAAAGTTTCCACACAATAATGTGTTGTTGAATATTGAAACTGCACTTAAATTGTGTGTGTAGTTAGCTTACATGTTAACCTAGCTTGTAATTTTGGCCAGTTGGGTCAAGGTAACTTTTACTCAAATAGAACTAAATATGCATGTATCATATGTTAATTCTTGTTTCAGAAATTATGCTGGCGAAAGAGATCTGTGTTTGAATTCAAAAATAGTTCCATATAAGTCCAAAAGCAAATGTTTGTAAAATCGAATAAAACTACAGAAAATTTAGTATTGGTTTTCATGCTAAAATTGTATGATGAAGAGAATGTATTGTTTCTTTCGTTTCATGCAGTGTATGTATATATGCATGGACTATAGACAATTAAATCTGAATTAAATACAATTGTTTTGCTTTTAATTTTATTTTATGATCAGCTGATTGACATGTACAATTTATAGCGTCGCTGTCAGTGTACACCTTAAAGTTCTTCAAATGTGATGACAAAAATTATGTATTATGATTATGTCGCATTAATTATACATCATTATATATATTTTATAACACTAAATGAAATAAATAGTGTGGCTGATTCATACGCGGTATTATTATCGACGACTGGTTTAAATTTTATCAAACTATTATCAACCAACGTTCACAATAGTCTTCTGACTAAAACCAAAGCACACAAAGAAGAAATAACATTTTCAATGTCTTTCTCAAGTTATGTACCTAACCGGAACTATTGAACAGCAACGAACATGAATAATCGACTGTCTTACATTGCGCACTCTGTTCCCCTTGTTCACACTTTCCCTTCGGGTTTTCACTCTGTGCCTTAATCACATACTTTCCTCACTTGTTCAAACACTATCCTAACTTGTTCACACAACGTCCTTCCCTTATTCGCACACTTCTCACATGTTCTCACATAGTTCCTGCTTATTCGCCTTCTTCAACGCGTCAGTGTTTGGTAATAGCATGTTAAAATGCGAATCGTATTTAAGGGATTATAGTACAACACATTTGAAGAATTGTCAATGAACGTTATCAATTGAATAAATAAAGTCATTGGAAAAACAAAAATGTGTTGAGACAGCATTAGGGGAAAAACTAAATCATTTTGACACATGTAAACTATAGACAATAAAAATATTAGCGGTCCCCCTTCCCCCTTCATTAAAGATGTTTTGAAAACTAGGTAAGTCGGTCTTCAACTATTAGCCGACAAACAATTCACAAATTTATTGTCGACATCATGCATATTGTATGCGACCAGACGGTTATTGATCGCCGTCTGAACACAGACCAGCTAAAACGTTCTCCGAACAGTTTAGGTGAGCGCAAGATATTTGCATAGGACGGTCGCAGCAAATGATTGTAAATGACTGCAACTTAAGTGTATTGATCAATGGATCTGGTGATTGGAAAGTTGGTAACCCGCCGCCGTCCGACAATAAGAAGACCGCCCGACATATTGGCATTTGTTCTTTTGTACTAATGCATACTACGTAGATAGTTTAGATTATTTTTTTCTGCTAACAAATGTGTACGAAAGGTTTATAAAGTGGTTTGCACGAATGAAAGAAAGGTCTATAAACAAAGATTTAACGTGACCTGGATGGCGGATGTGGGGTGGGGCTGGAGTTGACAGTCACAGCGAAGGTCACAACCCGAATTCATAAATCGTCGCGCATGTTTACTTTTTTGTTACAGCCAAGAAAAATTAGGCAAGAAATGAAACTGCTGTAAGCATTATTCTTGGGTTTGTTCTTACACAATTACCACATGTTCACAGATAGATCCGAGTACACATCATAGTAGACACAATTGCAGGGAAATCCATTAATTACATTTGTAATGGAAAACAGGTAAGGGCATTCGAAATTCGCTTACACATACTTATCACGTTGTTTATTTGTTACCACAGCAACCTATACAACGCTTAAAGTTACTATTCATTGAACGTGTAACCTCCACGTGCACACGCGTGAGTCTGTATGACTGTCAACCTATGACGTTGCCGGAAGCAATAACAATTGACTGCTATATAGGTCGCTTATTAAAGTTCATGTGCGCACCGGAATGGCTTAATCGAATGCATTAAAAATGCATCACAAAATTCAAAGACGTTGTTTCTTGCTCAAATAAATAGTGTTGCGGTGAAAATGAATATAATAATCTTTGGGGCATTTGTTTCAAGGAAATTACACGTTTTAATGTCTATAAATAATGAATTCACCTAATGCATTTGGCCCTTTAAAAATGTTTGCAGCACTGTCGTAACATCCACGTTCACAGCTGTATTATAAGAAACAACGGAGGGTTGCTGCCCGTCAAATAAGTGTGATAAAATTGACCAGTCGGCAATTAGTATGGTCGTTTACTTTTCACACGTATTTCCGTACAATTGCGATTCATATAAATCGCATCTTTTAACGTTGAATTCAGAAGACAAAACGATCGGAATCACATCGACAGAGCACCGTAGACGAAAGGCATTGTCTTGGATTGGTAATTAATAATTCAAGTTTAAAAACATTCACTATTTCAACAGCGATCGACACCAATACCATGTAGACGGATGCGTCCGGAAAAGCGCCGACCTAGTAATACAGTAATCGCCTGCTTATCGGGCATTGTCTGTACAAGAACCAGTACTGTAAACTACTGATAAATTACAATAACCAATATTTCTGGTACATGTGAACCAATGGAACGCTTGAGCATTGAACCATGTGTACGAAACATACAAGTTCGAAGATACAAGAATCTTTATTTCATGACGATATAAAATATAAAAAGTATCTAATATGCATTTCTAATTTATATAATTATATAATAATCAACTGAACTAATTACATATTATTTCATTCAGCAAAACAATTTAGTAATATTTCTTAACTCGATGAGCTAATGCTGTTTGTTATTAAATTTATATTATATACACATATTTCAGACTAAAACATAATACCATTACCAGAGAAATTAAAATAAATTGCATGTTAAAGCATATGTTATTAATGACTCTCTTAATGCATTAAGTATGCATTATGAAATGCAAAAACGTTGTTTCTAGCTGAGGTATGCCAGGATTTAACGGGGGCACAGAGGGAGGACATATTTTCGTGCGGGGATATGTCCAACATTCCATTTTGGACGGACAAAGTCCGCGTTGTTAAATTAGCGGCATATGTCCGGGTGGGCATTCGCACTGGAGGGGATATGTCCGTCTGACTAAAATTTGACGAGATGGCATATATCCGACATTCCATTGCGGGCACTTGCTGACCCCGAAGCTTATATATTATATAATAATATATAATAATTTGTAACCAAAAAGTCTTTTATTTCTGATTTAAATCTTTGACAAAACAAACATATATCCATATCGCATGATGAGCTTGCTTACTTAAAGCCGAATGCATTTCGTGTCATTACGGCATTCGTGCATTTTTATAGTCATAAACTGCCATCTTTGTGTCAGTACATTGCATAAGCCTTCTACCTGTTTCGTCTACGCTTCAGTAAACGCATGCACTATTCCATGCCTTTATCATCGGTGACACGTTTTTAGGTATTCCAGCGTTATTAGCACTTGTAATTTTATAGTTTCATTTTTTTTTTTTATCAGTTTTAAATGCTGTTTCAAGAAGTAGAATATTAAAAATGGGAACACTGTACTGTAATGTCATTCACCTTCTTTCTTTTAAAACACACAATAATTGTGTTGGTCATACCCATATAAGTATCTTTTAATCAAAATAGTTAATATATAATTGGGTATTTCATCGTGTGCGTCTGAGAGAGGAAAAAATGCACGCTGCTCGTTTTGTTTACCCATACGGTTTTAACGTATGAGGCAGATGTAGGAATGGAAAAGCACACTATTTATCGGATACGGAAACACACGATGCGGACAGAGAGGTTTGACTCGTCGGTCGGAAAGCAGGCAACTACGGTAGTTTATTGGGCGGCAGTGCGTCAGCCCCTCATCGTGCGTCAACATTCTGACGTCCAACGTTTGTAGCGTCGTAGTAACATGGCGGAAGCACGCACGGTGTTTCGTATGTCACGTGTCATATTGTCATGCTGCGCACAAAAAGTATCGGTGCAAACGACTTTAAATGACACAGTTTGCGAAACACTTGCGTCGATTATGTCATTATATGTGTAATTGGTGTTTTGTTGTTTCAACACAAGTAAATCAATATACGTTAGATGGACATCAATCGCATTATTTCATAAGTTTCTCCAGACGTGCGGCAGACCAGCGGCGGTCGCAGGGTTCCCGAACTATAGCCTCGTGTTGCCCATGCAAACTCCATAAGATTTTTAAACAACGGCATGCTTTTGTTTTGAGGCTTGGTAAGTAATATTAGACGAGAATCTCGTTAGTGGGCTTGCCTAATACAAAGTGAAACTTGCCAGTAAATCTCACAACTCACAATTTATTACATTTTTTTTCACAAGGGGGGGGGTGTAGTAGTGGTGGGGGGATAGGGGGATAGTGACTTGGCCCCGCGCCCAATTCCTGTGGTCATACCTCTATCAATAGAAGGCCCTTATGTTTATGAATTTCATAAAATTAGATCTATTCTAAAAAAATATTTATATATTTATTAATTAAATTATTCTTAAATATTTGGATTAGATGCACACAAGAAAGTAAATATAATCGACGAGTTAGCGGAGCGTTTGCTCTGTCAACTCATCGAGACCATCTTCACAATGAAAAGAAAGGATTCAGCTAAAAACTAAGGAGCGCGGGTTTTAAACTGAAAGTGAAAGTTTGACTCAGGGATTGATACGTTTCATTGTTATTTATTTTATTTGACATATTGTTGTCGTTTTCCACTTTCAGAAAATGTATTGACCATAGGCTAGAGCTTGCATGGAATTTTGAAACTGAAAGCTGACGAACAAAAGTTAATATAAATCGAAATAATTGTTTTTGATGCTGTTTAAACTGAAATATGATAAATACTATTATAAAGTCAAATAATAAAATTCTCATTAATATGTTGAATTCATATTTGACTTGTTGTTGGACTTTAGACATCCTACGACTTCAGACTAATGCAGCAGTCTTCAGCCCAATAACAAGGCAAATATCATGAATATAAATTAACAAGATTTCTAATTAATAACATAAATATAATATGATTTTAATGTTTATACTATTATGTATGAATTTATTTATTCCGGACTTCTACTCGATCTAGAAGTTAACAGTCTGCTTATAGCACAAAATTCATTCAAATGTTTTAAAAATCAATGCTAATGGAGCAACAGAGATTTAAATGGTGCGACTAAGTGTACAAGACACGAATGTTACGTAAGTTTTATACACAAACCGATTCCGATCCGACATAATCATGTTATAGACATTTACTCGCATGTGCAGTTACACAAAGTACTAACGACGAAAAGTATATTAATGAGTAAGCTAAAGCTTTTTTTTTTTCAAACCTTACTTCCGTACTTCGCTTTCTTTTGCTGTCGGACAGTTTAATCGGGCATCAGACATTAGAAAGCTGCTAACTGTTCGTGGATTTGCGAATTATAGACGCTTTTTTAGAGAAAATAGAAAATAGCTCAACGTTGTGTCTGTAAATGGAAAATCATCACATAATGACGAACCTTTATTTCTAAGTTTAACCAAATCTAATTGTTCATTTTTTTATGTGTAGACTCATATTTGATAAAGGGACTTCAACTCGGATATAACTGAATTCCAAGAAACGGATAATGTAGACTTTGTAACTAAACTGTTGACGTATATCATTTTGTCATTATTTGCAATTGCTATACTATTATCCGGAGTATATTTATATATTTAATAGTTTTCTATGTAGAGCCTTCTGTCTTTACATTTACACCGCTCTTGACCTCAACTAATAAAACAGATGCCTTTAATCTTCGGAGCCTTATCAGCTTTAAAAGTTAAAAATGTACCAAATTGCGTTAATTATTAAAACGATGTTCATCCTTTAATTACTTTTTTTTCGAGCATGTATACGATTGGAAAGTATGTATATTTCTCCAGCACTACGCTATGTTATGTTTGTTGTATTATATTATGTGATGAAGACGGTGTGCACGCACTTGAAAATATAATAAGCTGTTCTGTTCCATTCTATTCTTAGCAGACCAAAGATCAAATACCGTTATTTACGTATGCGTTTCAAGAGTCTATTATTAGCCATGCCACGTTCCGCGTCTTGTAAAAGATATTAATTCGCTTAATTGTTTTTTGTTTTTTTAAATCTATATATTAAAACAAACCTATAAATATGTATTAAAAAACACATTGGTCTCTGTCGCAATATAAATTCCACAAAGAATGATATAATCAGTGAATCGCATGGTAGTCCAACAATTTGCTATCGCCATCTCGAGCCCACCTGCCTGATATCGGCCGCAAAAGAGCGCTCGATACCACCTGTCTGAAATATGCCGCGCCGCTCGATTCCACCTGCCTGAAATCGACAGCAACGCTCGATCCCACCTTTTTGAAATGGGCCGCAAAGTTCGATTCCACTTATCTGAAATCGGCCACAACGCTTATCCCACTTCCATGAAATAGGCCGCAACGCTCGATCCCACCTGCCTGAAAACTGCCGAAACGCTCGATCTTACATGTCTGAAATCAGTTGCAACGCTCGATCCCACCTGAATGAAATCGACAACAACACTGGATTCCAGCTGCCTGAAATCTTCCGCAACGTTCGATCCCACCTGTCTGAAATCTGCCGTAAAGCTCGATCTCACTTGTTTGAAATCGGCCTCAATGTTCGGCCCACCTGCCTGAAATCGACCATAGCATGCACCACACCTGCCTTAAATAGACCGCATCATTGACCACAACATTCAACGTTTTAACGGGAAGTTAACTTAAGGTATTATGTACTTTTTTTCAGGTCGGTACTTTTGTAAAGAGCGGCGCAGAACATAAAAATAAAATATAAAATCCCTTTTTATTTTTATTTCACTTTTCGGCAAATTTGATTCGGCGCTTCCGTTAAACAACTTATTAAAAACTCTGGCCTAACTCTCAGAAATCAGCCGCAACGCTCGACACCGCATCAACATAACGTTTGAAAGCTACGGTTAACTACGGCAAAGAGAGGACGAAGACGCTGGGTGTGCATGGATTGTCCCGAGTGCTTTGAATAAAATAAAATTACCCAACAACAATGTATATTCGGGACGAAAACAAAATAAGGTGATCAAACCTTATCAATTATACATTTTATTTTTATAATCTTCGTTTTTTTCAGTTTCAATACGCTTCTGTTTAAAAACGTGCAGGTAGAATATGTCGCACATGGTTACCATCATAGCTTTTTAAGCATGTACATAAATGGAGCATTCTAATACATTATACGTAATCTAAAAATTTCAGATTCTATATTTTAAAATGAATATCATAAAATGTAATATATTCTTAATTAAAGGTGCGTATTGTTCTAAACTGTCATTGGGTGGGGGTCCTCAATGTGCGTGTGTGTGGCGTCCCCACTGTCCTTAGTCCTCAGTGTGAGTCGGTGTGTCCAAGTGGGTGGAGTCCTCAATGTGCGTGTGTGTGGCATCCCCACTGTCCTTAGTCCTCAGTGCGAGTCAGTGTGTTCAAGTGGGTGGAGTCCTCAATGTGCGTGTGTGTGGCGTCCAAACTGTCCTTAGTCCTCAGTCTGCTTGGGTCCTCAGTGCGAGTCGGTGTGTCCAAAGTCCTCAATGTCATATCAAATGTCCAACTCTTTAATAAACAAAAAAAATAAAAAATAAGTATCAATTCATATTGTATCAAAAGACGCGCTCTCACCAATTTTCGTCGAAATTACTTCACGGGAATGTGGTGTACCCATTTGGAGGTCCTACGACTTGTGTCCTCACTCTGCACCGTATGCAAGTATGTGTGTGTGTGTGCGTGCGTGTGTGCGTGCGTGCGTGTGGTTGCACGTACGGGACACTGAGGCCGTCAATGGGTATGCACAGCAACGAGTGGGGTCTCAGTGGCAGAGTGAGGACGTCCTCACTTGTCAAAAGTATAAATACCCTTTATTCTTCATAATTTTGCATGAAACACAAAATAAAATTGAAAAAATAGGGTATCCCCATTCGTCGTTAACCTCGGGTTATTTTTTTCACCAGTGTGTCGTTTTCTTTTTTTGTCGCTTTTTTTCCTATGAAGCGACACACTTAAAATCCAATGCGCATGCGCGAACATTTTTCCGCTCAGTGACGTCATTGTCTGTTTTGTGAACAAAATGGAAGTGGAGTTATTTCTTATCGATGGTAAGTTACGATGGTCGACCTTCGGCCTGGCAACATAACTGTGTGGGGATTGGTTATGAAATCCTTTCTACGGCCATTTCCCCCTACTTCTGATTCAAGTAGGGCAGTTGTCAGTTACTGGCATAAGCATGTGCACTTAGTAATTTTTCAAGATGGCGGCATGGTATACATCGACAAACAGAATAATTTAATGAAGAATACTAATAAACATAATTTCTAGTCGTAATGTTCGTAAAAAGGTTCAATGGTTAGCATACTTTTGAAATAAATATTTTATTTGTACCTTATGGCTCCAAATATATACTTAAGGTTAAGTACCGCGAGAATACAGATGAACACGTACTGGTAAACCAGCTAACCCAGGAAAAGTGTTAGTTGGTTAACTGACCGCGGTGATATAACTGAAATACTGTGGAAAACAGTGAAAAATCCAATTAAACAAACAAAACTAAACCTGTTCACTGAAGCCAACAATGTATCAAATGTGAAACACAGTGGTTAGGTTAATTTTGAAATTTATGAATTAATTCAGTGCACATATTTCATCATATTGACATACAGGTACATCGAATTGAAATTGTCAAATACATCAAATAATACCAATAATTATAAAAGTCTATAATAGGAATACAATTTAGGCCGCCATTCAGTGTTTTCATCAAGGAAAAAATGTGAATACAAGTGAATGCAATATTGATCTGTGGGGACAAAATAGAATATTTGAGTTGTCTAGTAGAAGTCCATACATGTAATTCCTATTTTCAGATTGACATAGAATAAATGGCAGACCGCTTATGTGGAATGACGGACCTCACACGCGGAAAACAAGCAGTAAGTACTTATTTAATTTTTTTCCCAATAGCAATGGACTTGATTTTTTTATGTTTTGTAAAAAATTAGGTGGGCAGTAGATATAAATGTATTAAAATAAATGTTTTTATTTTCTGCGCACTAAAATTATTAAATCGACAAAAAAACTAGCCTATAATAAAAAAAAAAACAACAAACAAACAACTGAAGACAAGTCAAGGCTTAAACAAGGTATTTAAATTAAGACAAGCTAGTTATACCCCCGCAAACGAAGTTTGTAAGGGGATATATAGGAGTCACGCTGTCGGATGGTTTGTCGGTCTGTCTGCATACAATGTGATAAGTTTGTGGAGCGAAATTCATCAACATTTCTTAAGCAATTGATTTAAAACTTGAAATATGTCGTCACCAGGCCCTGGTAGCATTCGGTTTTGACGCAAGATATATACTGGGACGAGTAATTTTCCTAAGGAAGGAGTCCTGGACTCCATGTTCTGAAATTCTAGCGAGAACTCAGATGAAAGATGTCTATTTATTTATTTTCTTGTCTTATTTAATAAATTATTGGTGTTATGATTTAAGTTACATGTTTCATTTCAGCTGTATTTAAAATCTTGAAAAAAGTAAATAGTTTTGAGTTATTGTGATTACTATACTGACTAATGACTAAAGTTAAGGTGAAATAAAAAATCGAGATCGGGACATATGGCATGTATGATAAAAGTGTTTTCAATATTATATTTACTAAGGTTCAACTCATAGAGCTGGATAGGGAGATGAACTGAAAGTTGAAATATATATATAAAAAAATTTTTTTTTTTTTTTTTTGCTTTGAAAGCTTCAATTGGGAATTTTAGGCTGTCATTTGGGAAAAATATATACTTTTTGAGATTGGGAATGGGGCCGAATTTCGGCCCCAAATTTGACGCTGTTGGGATACAACGTTTTTCCTCACCACTTTGGGAATGGTAACGGTACTGGTCAAATTGGGTAAATTAGCGTCGTTTTCAGCTCAATTGGGAATTTTATCTTATTCTTTAAAAGCTATCAAGAGGATGTCAAACCAATAAGTTAAATTCTGACAGGGCTTTTTTTATCCTACAGCTGTAACCTTATACAGGCTACATCCCTCAGAAATTTGCTTTAAATTCATGCAGTTTTCCCCCAAAATGAAACTTGTACCTGGAAATTTCATTCCCCTATGAGTAACATCGCGTGAAAATTATCCCCAAATTTGGTTTTCACGCGCTATTTTTCCCCCATATTTGAAGGCTAGGGCCCCTTCCCCCGAGCCTTACAAAAAAACCTGTCTGAAAACAACTTGTTCAACTTATTCTTGTACTTGAATTAAGCTCAGAAAAGCATCTTTTTACAGGAAATTGCTCGTGTTACTTGAGACTTGAATGTGTCTAAGTTTCAGTTTCGTTCCACAAGTTGCATCAGAGACACAGGTTTGCATGTTAATTTATTTTAGAATATACATCAATATTGACAATCTCCTTGTCAGGGTTTTTTTCCGACTTAGGGGGAAAAGGGCCGTTCTTTTTTATGGGGAAAAAATAGTGAGAAAAACCGGATTTAGGGCAAAATATAAGCGCGTTATTGGCAGTTTGGGGGAAATATAAAAACCTATAACCGTACACACTTAAGTGTTATTGTTATGTTATTGGAGTATTTAACTGAGTTTGAATTAATATATTTAATATGTTTACCTTTCAATATCCTCCATTTTAACTATCGTTACTATTGTTGCACTCTTACGATATTTACAAACGTAGTTGTTTTTAATTGTTTAATATATAGGCAATTTTGGGGGAAAATGGATCGTTTGGGGAAAATTCCAGGGTTCCCTCTGGGCTTTAAAAAGTTGTCGCCACTTACTTTCGCCCAAATCAAAAAGTTGTCGCCACTTTCGCCAAATTCAAAAAGTTGTCGCCACTTACTTTCGCCAAATTCACAAAGTTGTCGCCAAATTTGCATTGTAGAAAATGAAGTCATTAAAAATTCTGCTAATAACAATAATAGCATATAAACAATATAAATACGCGTTATATTATATGAACTACTACATAGTGCCTTGTACAGAACACAGTTAAATAAGTTAAGTATTTGTGTACTTCACTCTACAGTAAATCTCACCTTTGGTTTTCATATGCTTAACAATGTTCTCCTTTTTCAATACAGTGCATCCTGTAGTGAATGAATTGCTCAGTTTTGAGGATATACAGAGTTCACACAGCATAGATTTTGTGTTGGAATCATATTTGAGGAACGGGAAATCTGATTTCCAACTGTCTTTGAAATTTCTGTTAGCTGGTGAATTTAGAGTTTTATACATTTTTGAAGGAGTCTCAACATCATCTGAATCTAACGTTCGCTTTTTAACAGGCGTTATACACTCTGAACTTGCCATTTTGACGAGTGAAACAGAGAATATTATCTCATGTTTATATAGCACTAATCAAGGCAAAATGTTTAATTATTGCCTTTAAACACACCGATTATGCTAAAAACAATCCATATTTACCTTTTTGATTGTCATTGTTGTCAACCTAACAGGCTTTAATCTGCTTCCTATACTGTGACAAACACTTCACACTTCAGCGCAAAATCGGTACATTTCACAGTTGTCTTATCTCTGAAGCAATAAAACTGACGACCAATTAAGATAACTTGTAACAACACCACCAATAATCCCAATTATCACCATAATCTGCCACTTTCCGGCAATCAGCACGCTCCATTGATTTCAGCAGTGTCGCTTACATCACGGAAATCCATTGCACAGCGACTGCCGTAAAGCGGCTGGTAAACAGAGCCTCTTATGTCATTTTAAGTAAATATTACGCAGAAAAAATGTGGAATTTTGAAAAATCGCCATTTTTGAAAAGTTGTCGCCACTTACTTTTGCCAAATTCAAAAAGTTGTCGCCAAATTTTTTATTTTGTCGCCATTGGCGACAATGGCGATCGACAGCGGGAACCCTGAATTCAATGACATAGGGGAAAAATACGTAAAGGAGAAAGGGCCGATATTCGGTGGGTCTCAAAGAAGGAAAGAAAAACCTGCTTGTTGATCATTAATGAAGCCTTTAAACTATATAAAATATTGCATCCTGAAGGGTTTTCCGTATTATTAGTTTTATGATTTATTGCCACTCGCAAAAACGCAGTGCAATTCAGTTGGTTCCCATTCTCAGATGCCATGTATGTAAGAAACAATGAATTGTAATTGAAACGATTCGATAACAGCGCCACCAAACGCAGTTACTTCCCCTAGCGGTGCACAGTAGCGGATTTGAATTTTGGTAGACGCATGGATAAAACAAAATTTTTAAAAAGCACATCGTCAATCATTAATGGTCCTTTATGAATATGTTTTCTCTGATTTGGGAAAGTTTTACCTTCAATTTGAGGAAAATAGCCAGAAAATAGGTTTGGGAATGGTATAGAGGAAAAACGCTGGGATGCATAACAATATAAATCCAGGGGTCCACTCCAGTCAATATTGTTATAGCAGTGTTAACCATACTTGAGGCTTTTACAAAATATTTGATTGATTGGTTACATGTATGTCATGACAGTCTTGACGAGTGCAAACAGCCTGCGTTTTACGCCACCATGATACTCTTTACTCTTAGACTATAATTATGATAAAAAAAAATATTTTTCAGCAATGTTTTAATTAGTTTTGTTCAAATACTGTTGGTTATCAGGGCTTTTTTTGGCTGATTTTATAGCCATTATTCGGTCATATTCCCAGTGGCAAAAAGTATCTTTTTCCCCAAATCCATGCCGAAAATTCCCAATTGATCGTTTGACTTTCAGATGTTTGGAAATAGAGCTGTCAAGTGTAGAAATAAAGCGTTTTGAAGTTGTAATATCCATTTTACCGATATGTTTATATTAAAAATTTTCTTTTTTATGTAAGTTTTATCAATAATTATTCAAATGTAATAAATCAAACAATAGTACATTTTCCCAATTTAAAATAAATTGACGCTAAAATTCCCAATTAGACGGGTATAGGTCATATTCCCAAAATGGTGAGAAAAAGCCCTGGTTATGGAATCAATACAATTCATATTGTATCAAAAGATCAGTTGACAAGAAGCACAAACTGCAGGGCTGCCTTTGTGACATTTATTAAATAAGGTGAACCTATGGTCACACGACAAATGAGTTCAATGTCAGGCTTGTTTTTTTTTTCAGCTGAAGACAAGCCTAAAGATTTCATTGAAACAAGTGAGTTGTCATCTGTACCTTTTTTTAGCTCACCTCAAGGACTGAGCCTTTGTGACCATCCCTGCCAAAACTGCATAATGTATGATTACATCCAAAAATCTAACCTACAAATTGTATCTTCATTTTCGCGGGTAACGGCAGGTGTGAATGGGGTCTTTTTGGTGTTTTTTGCACTTCTTAATTGACAGCTTTCGTTGAGCAATTTATGCCATGACCTGTTGAGTCATTTGAGACGCTTATTGGCATTTGAGACAGGCGATCGACGGATTGCGCAATAGTAAAATGGCGGCCATTTTCGGTCCGATTTGCTAGTTTCTAGTCTTGAAATCTTTTTTTCTCCTTTTTGGGGTAAAAAAATCGGTGCGCGTTATACACGGGTGCGTGTTATACTCGGTAGAATACGGTAACTTACATATATTTGCATTTGAAACTGTTTAGTTAAAGAAACATAGTGTAAGATTGATACAAATCATTCAAATAAAAGAAAGGGAACTGAGAAAAAAAATTGAAATGTAAGGTAGAAAACTTCAGCAATGACTGAACTGCCAAAACTGCATTATAGGTGGTGCTATTCTTTGTGCAGAATCAATACGCAATTCTTTCCTGAGAAGTAGTTGTTTAGAAATGCCATAATGAGCGAAATCATGTATATGAGCAATTGACATAGTGTGTTTGGTTTATTTGTTGGAATAATACTAAATATTTTGTACAAGTATGAAATTTTCACTAAACAGACACTTGTCTATTGAATTGTTTGTGCCACAATCTGAATCATTTAACACATATCAGTCGGTGAATTAATCAATTTTAAACATGAATAGTTTGTTATGCCCCCACAGAGTGGGAGGCATTAAGCATTGCACTTGTCCGTCCGTTCGTACGTACGTCAGGAAGCTTGTGTTTTGAACTCCTCTTTAACTACTGGGTGGATCGCGCTCAAACTTTCAAAGTTGAATGACCTTAATGTGTAGTTGATCGTATGGAAAGGAATTCGGGCTGTACAGATTTTTGGCAGAATTATGGCCCTTTATATAGTTGCCTGAAGCTTGTGTTTTCAACTCCTCTTTAACTAATGGGTGGATCTTGCTCAAACTGTAGATGATGGTGAATAAAGGAATTGTGGCTGCGACAATTTTTGGCAGAATTATGGCTGTTTGTCTGTTTTTCCACTGTAGCCCCAAAATTTTGTGTTTTCAACTCCTCTTAAAATATTGGGTGGATCTCGCTCAAACTTTCACAGTTGAATGACCTTAATGAGTAGAAACTGTTTTGGCTGAGACGAGTTTTGTCAGAATTATGGCCCTTTGCCTGTTTTTCCACTATAGAATATATAGTGCCAATTATTTTTTTTTAACTGCTCTTTGCATCTCGCTGAATCTTTAACAGTTGAATGACCTAAAAGCGTAGATGATCGTAAAGAATGGAAAAGTGACTGCGACCAGTTTTGGCTGAATTTCGGCCCTTTGTCTTATTGTCTACTATTGAATATACATGTATAGTGGATTTGTCTGTGTCCAAACGTGTTGTGGGGCATCAGTGTTTGTGACACATTTCTAGTTTGTATAACTTTTTAAAACAAGTACCTGATATTCAAAGCACTTGTTTGTATTTAGCGGAGACAATCTCCATCATCATGCGCCAAGTTTTGGTGCAAGGCTGGGGTGGACCAAGAGGGCCTTCAAAAAAAAATAGTTTCCAAACATATTGGTATGTATGGTTTTCTTTTGAATTATTAGTAAAAATAAATAATTTTAAACTGCCACTCAAATACTTAACAGTTACGGTTACTCCAGTACCTTATGCCCCCACTTCAGAGATTTGCCCTCCCATCTGTTTTTGTGACATGTTTGGTATCTCTTATTTGACTGTGTCGTGCTTTTAAAGATGCTTGGATGTAATTTGGTGTACTTGTAAAAGGCAATTTGACAATTATGCATGACATTTTGTTTTTCACTGAAGGTCAAAGGTCATGTCTCTCAAAGAAAATGAAACAAATCTTAATATTGTAATAACTAAAAAAGTACACAAGGCTTTATCGTGAAATTTGGTATACACATTGGGCTATATGTTTACTATATGTTCGTCTGTTCATCTATCTTTTGGTTGGTCTGCAACAAATGAAAAAACTTGTGATAATGATCATGAAACTTGGTATCACGCATGAACCTAAACTTTTCCAGAGGTCAATTGTCAGATGACTTTTACTTAAAATAGAATTACGCTAAATACTGCAATAACTGTAAAAGTACATATAAAGATATAATTGTGAAAACATTGTATGAACATGGAGAGTAACGATATTGTGAGAATGTTTAAAAAATCTTGATACTGCAGGTTTTTTTCTAAGGCTCGGGGGAAGGGGCCCTAGCCTTCAAATATGGGGGGAAAAAGCGCGTGAAAACCAAATTTGGGGATAATTTTCGTGCGCTGTTACTCATAGGGGAATGAAATTTCCAGGTATAAGTTTCATTTTTGGGGAAAACTGCATGAATTTAAAGCAAATTTCTGAGGGGATGTAGCCTGTATAAGGCTACAGCTATAGAATAAAAAAAAGCCCTGTACTGATGATTTGTCAAACAAGAACAGTGCCCGATGCGCGCACATCGCGTTAGATGATTTATGCATGTTCAATGGGAATACCCCTGTCTCGATTGGACGTCAAATAGAGGCATACCCCACAATTCACTTTATGACGTCACGCACATGGTGCACCTGTATGTTTACTTCCTGAAAATGGAGAAGTTTGTGTTCATCAGCATGAAATTCTTAAACACATTAATCGTCAATATTGGCCAGAAATTTAGAGTTTTTGTTAGTACATGTACTGTACTGATCACTGACTAAAGTAAAGGTGAAATGAAAGATCATTTGGAATGTCCCGACAATTTTAATGGATTTGGACTTGAAAAATTATGGCATGTATGCTCCTTGCAATGCTGTCAAAGTCTTGTATTTATGTGGTTTTCATTTCTCTTAGGTTACGGAGTTTTTACAAAAAAAACATTTGCAAAAGGAGAGTTCCTCCTTGAATACACTGGGGATCGAATTGACAAGGATGAAGCAAACCGCAGAGAAGAAAACGGAAACAATTTTTTGTTTGGCTTCATGTTTCATGGGAAAATGCTATGGTAAGTGCAAATGAAAGGGGAGTTTAAATGTTCATTATAATGAGGGCTATTCCAGGAAAAAATATGATGGCAGGAAGGAACGCCTGTTCAAAAATGGATTACCACCAACACAATTATAATTTCCGATACTGATTCCAAAGGTCAACATTACCAACATTACCAATCAGCCAATCAGAAAGTGTACGCACATGAGCGAGTTGATCATGCTCTTTCATTGTCTAATTTCATATTCAGATCATGTCGAGCGGATCTGTGGTCTAGTGGAAACACTGGTACCAGAACTCGGGTGGCAGGTTTGATCCTCCGCTCAACCCTAACCTACCTAAGACGTTAAACCGAGGTGCAGTGTACTAGGTGCTTCACACCGGGCGCTAAAAGACTCAGGGTCATCTCTGGAGTGGGGCGTCTTCTGTATCCACAGTATTCCCCTTACCCAACTAACAAGTCTTCTGGGGGCGATGGCCATATGGGAAATTCCCAGTGCACTTGATAAAAATCTAATACACACACAGATCGTGTCAAAAATCACACTTTATTGATGTTAAAATATATAACTACTAATGTGTATCAATAGAGGAGGTATGCAATATGATAACTAGTTGTTACATGATTTTTTATTTTATTTGGCTGAGGTAACATTTTAATGAAAGTTTGTGGTAGAAAAGTCCTTTTCGAAAGTGAAACTCTTAAAGTTTTTTTTTTAAATCAGCGTTCTTTTCCCTGTATTCATATTAAAAATAAGGATTTTGTTGTAAAAAACACATTTAGTTTGACTTGATTTATGGCTTGCATACAATACTGAATAGATCTACTAGTTTTGACCAAAATATGAAAGAAACTAATTTCTTTTCTCAAGCAAAAGTTGTTAAAAGAATATGAAATAGAAAAAAAAAGTAGAATAATAAAATCTCCAATGTTATTTTTGTGAATGTATCAGGAATATGTGTCAGTAAAGTTGTCACTAAAGAACAATATGTATAAACAGTAAAACACAATTATGTTTAGCACATACAAAATTGAGGCCGGTGAAATTTACAACTGGCTTGTAAATTTTTCCTCTTCGTAGGACAGTCTGGCCTGTAAATTGTGGCAGTCTTTCGCCATGTCTGTCATTTGTGTTGGCAGATTCAAATCAAGGTTTAGGTGTCTTGAGAGATATTTGCAAATTAGAAAAAAAATATATAACTAAATTACTTGATAACAGTAGTAACTTACATTATTTGGCTCCTACCATACAATAATACATAGTTTGTTTTATAAAAAAAAAAGCCAGAAACTCTGACAAGAACAAGAAAAGTCAAGCTCACTGTTCTGTGACAGCTGTTGTTATATTAAAGTTATTTAAAATATAAGTAATATAAAAGCAACGTAATTTCTTACTGTTTAAGGGTTGATGCTTCTAGAACAACTAGAAACCACCTGGGTGGGTTGGTCAACGATGCAGCAGAAGGAACATTTAAATGCAATAGTAAAATGAAATTAATGATCTTCAATAACTATCCACGTCTTTGTTTGTTCGCTGCCCGAAACATTGCTTCTGGAGAAGAGCTACGTTACGACTATGGGGATGATACAAACAATTTACCTTGGAGGAATAAAGTAAGGACTATTTTGTATTTTGAAATATAAATGTTTCATTACAGACAATCTTTTGCTATTTTCAGATGTGTTTTATGGGTTTAATTTGTATTAATGTTATGATTTCCACACCAAAATCCAATCAAACTCTAAAATCAATACAGAAAGCAATTAAAATGTTAAACACAAAAACAAGAAGAAAACACTCATGAATTCATATAATTTTACACTGACACCAACAAATGTCCGCTATATAAAACAAATATCTTCTCTCTGTAACGGATTGTTATTGTCTGGGCCCACATATTTTTAAGCACAGTTCATCCACTCGAGGGCTGTTTTGTATGTGTATTTACTATAAATATTTCAGCATAATCAGGAAAACGAAATAGGTAATGTTTTAGCAGTTTCATGTGTAACTGTTACATTGTGTAAATGATTAACGTTGTGTTAATAGTTAAGAAATAGAAAACCCCACTGAGGGCCCTATGGCATTATAGTGACCAGCCAGGCAGCCCAAAATTGTATCTTTTCGTCCTGAAAGTGTGTATTAATGAGTTTAACAGCACAACAACTTGACAAAAACGATTAAACTCTTTAAAGTACTCATCCAGAACATCTTCAAATGTTGAAGTCTTGTGTTTTTATAAAGTGTTAATATTTCAAATTTTAAATTGTTCTAAAAATAACGGTTTAAAAGTGCCTGCAACAGTGAAATACAATAAATGCTACTGCACAGTGCAACTAAGCTCTGACTAACCCAGGCGGTGACGTCATTCATGAATATTTAGCATGTGCAGTCCATATAAAAAATAGTGACAGGTCCATATACTCTTGTTGCTTCTATCGCATTTTACCGAAACCAGTTATAGAGGATAAAGAAGGACAACTTTATAATCTTTGAGAAATAGTAAAATCTACTGAGGACGCTATGGTAAAGAGCTACCGGCTAGGCAGCTTTGGTCCATGTACACTTTGTGACTGCCTGGCTGGTCACTTCAATTCCATTGGAGCTGAAATGGGTTTTTTTTTCCATATATTATAATGAACATTTTAACCAGGTGGATCATCATGTGTATAATAGTACAAATGGTTCAAGCAAGTTTCAGAATTTTTTTTGTCAAAAAACAAAATCCCGATTTGAAAATATTTAGGTACCAAAGCTCCTTGGTTGATACTGTAGCAAGTTTGTTCAAATTAGTTTGATCTGTAAAAAAAATGACATGAGATTTTTTGTTTGATATAAATGATGCTTACCTCATTGGTCCATGTACTAAAAATATTGGCCGGTTCATATAATTCTCTTCAATGCTATATGATTTTTACATACCGGTCATAAAGATAAAGAAGGTCAATGTATAACATTGTTACGTACGAGCATTAAATGTATGTTTTCGGTTCATTATCCATGTAGTGTTGACAAGAAAAAAAGTTGTATAAATCAATTCAAATGCCTTTCTATTTGTTCCTAATAGATTAAAATTTGTGATTAGGTGGGCCATGTTGGGTTAAGCAAAACTAAACAGAAAATCATTTTATTAAAAAAAGACCCTGTTTATTCTAGATGTAAAATTGTTATGCTATAATAGCCACCCTTTTGCTGTTGTTAGGGAAAACACTAGGGCTCAACACATTATTAAGACCTCTGTGAAAAAAACAAAGCGAAACAACAAATGTCTTTAAAAAATTAAAATTAATATGGAGATGTTATGCTCTAAAGTAAAGTACATGAGGACCAAAATAATTGTTTGTGTGACTTCCCAGACCCCATAATACACTTTACATGCTCTTAGCGTTACAAATAAAGTTTGCATGCTATGCCAATGAAGTAAAGTAACATGAACACCATTTCAGTCGTACAAGACGTCTTTTACTTAATATTTCAATTGCAGGATGATGTTAAGACATTATAAAAATAGAATTTACTGGAGAAAAGGATAATAAATCAAAAATAAATACAAAAAATGTCACCACAAACCTTCTAGTTTTTATTTATGCTTAATATGTTTTATGTGACAATGTGTTTATCCTTCTCAGATGATGATGATGATGATGATGACCCTTTCGATGTCGAGAAAGAGAGGGCTACTTCCATGTTCACAAACAAGACAATAGGTACCATTAAACTATTTTAATGTGTGTGTTATCATTAATGATGGCTGTAGACTGTATTAACAAATTAGTGTTTAATTATGGTTATGTTATTTTATTCAAAAATGTGTATTTCCTTTTCAGACGATGACGAGGATGAGGATGACGGGGACAATGATGATGACGATGACGGGGACGATGATGATGACCCCCCTTTGGATTTCGAGAAAGATGGGGCAACCTCCATCGTACCAAATATGACAGCAGGTATTATTTAACTGTTATTGGTTGTTTGTTTTTAAACATTTTGCACTACACTGTATTCACAAATTCCTGTTTATTTATGCCTGAATAATTTTATTCAAAATTGTGTATTTCCTTTTCAGACGAGGATGACGATGACGGGGACAGTGATGGTGACGGGGACAATGATGATGACCCCCCTTTGGATTTCGAGAAAGATGGGGCTACCTCCATCGTACCAAACAAGACAGCAGGTATTATTTAACTGTTATCAGTTGTTTGTTTTTAAACATTTGGCACTACACTGTATTCACAAATTCCTTTCTATTTATGGTTATATAATTTTGTGCTAAATTGTGTATTTCCTTTTCAGGCGACGATGATGATGGTGACCATGATGCTGATGATGGCGATGACGGGGACATTGATTATGATGATTACGGGGACGATGATGATGATATTGACAATGATGATGGCCCCCCTTTGGATGTTGAGAAATATGGGGCTACCTCCATCATACCAAACAAGACAGCAGGTATTATTTAACTGTTATAGGTTGTTTGTTTTTAAACATTTGGCACTACACTGTATTCACAAATTCCTTTCTATTTATGGTTATATAATTTTATACAAAATTGTGTATTTCCTTTTCAGGCGACGATGATGATGGTGACCATGATGCTGATGATGGCGATGACGGGGGCATTGTTTATGATGATGAAGATGATGGGGACGATGATGATGATATTGACAATGATGATGGCCCCCCTTTGGATGTTGAGAAATATGGGGCTACCTCCATCGTACCAAACAAGACAGCAGGTATTATTTAACTGTTATACATGTAGGTTGTTTGTTTTTAAACATTTGGCACTACACTGTATTCACAAATTCCTTTCTATTTATGGTTATATAATTTTATACAAAATTGTGTATTTCCTTTTCAGGCGACGATGATGATGGTGACCATGATGCTGATGATGGCGATGACGGGGACATTGTTTATGATGATGACGATGATGGGGACGATGATGATGATATTGACAATGATGATGGCCCCCCTTTGGATGTTGAGAAATATGGGGCTACCTCCATCGTACCAAACAAGACAGCAGGTATTATTTAACTGTTATCGGTTGTTTGTTTTTAAACATTTGGCACTATTGTTTTTAAACATTTGGCACTAGACTGTATTCACAAATGAGCTTAAAAAAACAAAAGGTCTCTGTCGGAAGGTCCCAATCATTTTGAATCCTTTGCAGGAGGTTTGTATAATTTGGTGCACATTTCTAAAAATAATATGATGTGAAGAGCACACAAAGATGTGTTATTGTCTTAAACACAACAAACCTTTTTGTGTTCAGTTATGCATATAAATTTATGCAAAAATTTGTTTTTTATAGATGATGATGATGATGATGATGATGATGCTTCGAATGTCGAAAAAGAGAGGGCTACCTCCATGTTAGCAAACAAGACAGCAGGTATTATTGAACATTTTTTTCTGGATTTATTATGTTTTAGGCATCATTCATCATTTCATCGTTAAAATTTATTTTTCACTTGTGTGTTTTGTGATAATTCTGGGCTAAGTGTGAGTTTAGGCTATCCATAAAACCGGTTTAAACCCCAAATACTTTGCATTGACTGTTCCAAGACGGTGACCCCAGCTTTAATAAATGTTCATGTTTAATGTTTTGTTGTATGTATTTTCTTGTATCGTCGAGGCAATTGGTCACTAGCCTTAAATGAAAGACTACCAGAAGTTCCCCCCAAAAAATAATATTTTTGGAGTTTCATTTTTCCTCATAGTTAGCTATGCGGATTTTTTCTAAGGCTCAAAAAGTTTCAGAGTGCTGTTGAATATAGTTGTAGAAAATAGAAGGGTTATTTACCCTACTCCCAGTTTTAATCAAACCCCTTTTATCCATGATGTAGATATTGAATGAGAATTCATCGCTCATCGTGTTTGTCTCATTTTTGGTCAAGAAACTACTTATTAATCCACCGTCGCAAAGCGGGAGGGGTATTTTAAGAATGCCCGTTGTCCGTCCATCCGTCAGTCTGTCCCTAACACTTTTGTGTCCGCTCCATATCTCCTATACCCTTTGACAGATTTCCATGAAACTTGCCTTAAGGGCAGAAGGCATTAGTCAGTTATGCCTGCTCATGGTCAAGGTCGTACTTCAAGGTAAAAGGTTTGAGCCTCCATTTTCGTGTCCGCTACATACCGTTTGAAGGATTTTTATGAAACTTACTACAAATGTTAAGGGCATAGAACCAATGTGCATAAGGCATGATTCAGTCATGTTGGCTCAAGGTGAAGGTCATACTTCAAGGTCAAAGGTTTGAACCTCAATTGTCGTGTCGGCTCTGTTTGTCTTATTACCTTTAAAGGATTTTCATGAAACTTGGCTGAAATGTTAATTTCGTTGAGACAATGTGCAGACGGCATGAGTCAGACAGCTGGCCCAATTTCAAGGTCAAGAGTTACAGCCTTTATTTTTGTGTCTTCTCCATGTTTCTATACCAATTAAAGGATTTTAATGACACTTGGCTAAAATGTGTAGGAAATTCAGACAATGTGCAGAAGGCACAAGTCAGTTATGCCAACTCAAGGTCAAGGTCATACTTTACGGTCAAAAGTTTGAATCTCCATTGTCGTGTCCGCTCAATATCTCTTATACCCTTTGAAGGGTTTTCATGAAATTTTGTTACAATGTTAAGGTCATTGAGATGATGTGCAGAAGGCATGAGTCAGTTACGCCGGCTCAAGGTCAATGTCACAGTTGAAGAACACTAATTTACCCTTCATTGCTTTCGTATATGATTCATATCTCCTATACCCATTGAAGGATTGTCATGAAAAGTTTGTCATTTATAAGATGTTCTGAAGTCATAAGTCACCACTTTAGTGTAAAAGAATGTCAGCCGGGGATGTAGTTGCCTCTTCGACTGCCTTGTTACCATGAAAGAAGTGAGTGGCCTGTACAAAATAGCTAGTTGTTTGATTAGATATTTACTCACAGCAATAATAAATGGTATCATTTTTCAGGTTATGCAGGAAAATGTGTCATCAGCATACTGTTTTCAGGAATGTCAGTTAATTTGGTGAGTCTTCAGAATTTTCATTTTACTTTTACCAGTTTTTAGTCCCCTAACGGTTTCACCATTGCAGGCATTTCCACAGGGCTTTTAAGCACAGTGGCACCCCTGTGCCTGAATTTCCAAATCAGGGGTACCCCTGTGTCTGAATTTCCAAAGAAGGGTACCCCAGTGCCTGAATTTTTAATTCAGGAACACCCCTGTACCTAAATTTCCAATTATTATCTGTGTATGTGCTTTTTAGCTCACCTGAGCACAACGTGCTCATTGTGAGCTTTTAGGATCACCTTTTGTCCGTCGTGAATCGTGCGTCGTCAACATTTACCTTGTTAACACTCTAGAGGCCACATTTATTGTCCGATCTTCATGAAACTTGGTCAGAACATTTGTCCCAATGATATCTCGGGGCCGAGTTCGAAACTGGGTCACGTGAGGTCAAAAACTAGGTCACTAGGTCAAATTAAAGAAAAAGCTTGTTAACACTCTAGAAGTCACATTTTTAGTCCATTCTTCATGAAACTTGGTTAGAACATTTGTTCTCATGATGTCTCAGCTGATTTAGAAAATGGTTCCGGTCTGTTGAAAAACATGGCCGCCAGGGGGCGGGGCAGTTTTCCTTATATGGCTATAGTGAAACCTCGTTAACACTCTATAGGCCACATTTATTGTCCAATCCTCATGAAACTTGGTCAGAACATTTGTCCCACTGAAATCTCGGCCAAGTTCGAAAATGGTTCCGGTCTGTTGAAAAACATTGCCCCCAGGGGGCGGGGCAGTTTTCCTTATATGGCTATAGTGAAACCTCGTTAACACTCTATAGGCCACATTTATTGTCTAATCTTCATGAAACTTTGTCAGAACATTTGTCCAAATGAAATCTCAGCCAAATTCGAAAATGGTTCCGGTCTGTTGAAAAACATGGCCGCCAGGGGGCGGGGCAGTTTTCCTTATATGGCTATAGTGAAACCTCGTTAACACTCTATAGGCCACATTTATTGTGCAATCTTCATGAAACTAAGTCAGAACATTTGTTCTAATAATATCTCGGCCAAGTTCGAAAATGGTTCCGGTCTGTTGAAAAACATGGCCGCCAGGGGGCGGGGCAGTTTTCCTTATATGGCTATAGTGAAACCTTGTTAACACTCTATAGGCCACATTTATTGTCCAATTTTCATGAAACATGGTCAGAACATTTGTTCTAATGATATCTCGGCCAAGTCCGAAAATGGTTCCGGTCTGTTGAAAAACACGGCCGCCAGGGGGCGGGGCAGTTTTCCTTATATGGCTGTAGTGAAACCTTGTTAACACTCTATAGGCCACATTTGTTGTCCAATCTTCATGGAACTTTTTCAGAACATTTGTTCCAATGAAATCTCGGTTGAGTTCGAAACTGGGTCACGCGAGGCAAAAACTAGGTCATTAGGTGAAATAAAAAAAAATTGAAGACCCCTTTGATATATTTTAATGAAGCTTAATATGTAGATACATGTACCTAATATCAAGACCTTGCATTATGTTTGTGTTGGGTGGGGTCACGGTCACAGTTACTAAAAGTTTTCGCTCAATAACTTGAAAACCTTTCTAGATATTTTAATGAAACTTCATACATAGATATCAGGTGAGCGACCTAGGGCCATCATGGCCCTCTTGTTTAGCTCTGGAGTAATGTAGAAATTAATATGGGACACATTCAATTAAGAAAAAAGTAGAACCCATTGCCAACTGTGGGTCTATGCCCCTGTGCCTTAACAAAATCCTGGGGAAAGGCCTGCATTGGTGACAGCAAGAATGAATAAACTCTAGATTTATATTCACCAGCTTTTTAACTAATGCACATGGGTATTTTGGTGAAGTTGTGGTTGGTGACATCAGTAACCAGGCTGGCTAGCTCAGTTGGTAGAGGGCTGGACTACAAATCTGAAGATTGCAGGTTTGATCCCTGGCCTGGCCACATAACTTGTGTGGTGATTGGTCATGAAGTTCTTTCTACGGCCATTCTCCCCCTACCTCTGATTCAAGGAGGGCAGTTGTCAGTTACTTGCATAAGTATGTGCGCTTAGTACAGTTAAACCAGCTACCCCTGGAAAAGTGTGAGTTGGTTAGCTGACCACCATGATGTGACTGAAATACTGTTGAAACGGCAAAAAATTCAACAAACAAACAAACAAACAGACAACATAAGAGTTTTGTGATAATCTGTATAATATGGAGACATCTATGTCGTATAGGCACACATCAGTTTTCACTATGAAATAATTTAAATGAAAATAAATGTTTGCAAAAATAAGTGTATATTAATATATGTGTGTGTGAAATCCTAAGCATATTATTATCAAATTGTCCTTACATGAGTATGTTCTGTCAGTGTGCTTCTTATGCTTTATACAAGTATTGAGCAATTTCTTGTATCTATTTTTAAGGGATTTTTCAAGATTTTTCGAACCTGCAAGCTTGTAACGAGCGCAGAAGAGGCTGATATTCTCGTTCTTCCAGCATGTAAGGCAAATCACAAATACATCATATGTATAAGAAATATAATGGCTATACAGTTATCAATATATTTATAAATGTTTAATTATAACCAGTGTCATATCCAGTAGGAGTATTATCATGCCTGTTGCTCAATGACATGTAATATAGCAAACTTTCATTGCCGGTATTTAACAATTAAAGGGTATCACATTCAACATTTAAACATAATCATGTAGTGTTTTGTCGAAATATGTTCACAAAAATCGGAAACGTTTAAGCAGAATTTTAAAGTCACTATCAATGGAATACATTTAAATATGTGATGTTCATTAAATTATTTAACAGTTGAAAAAATTAATTCATTTGAACGTTGTGAGTCGTTTTCATGATTACATGTATTACTTGCAACATTTTCATCAACAATTTTACTACCAGTTAACCCATTAAGTCTTCTC
Source organism: Congeria kusceri (assembly GCA_027627225.1). NCBI lineage: Eukaryota > Metazoa > Mollusca > Bivalvia > Myida > Dreissenidae > Congeria > Congeria kusceri. The sequence goes on from JAPFQT010000145.1 coordinate 58,703, forward strand.
TACAGTAAATCTGAAACATTCCACATTTTTTTTTTAATTAATTATTATTACCTCGTAATTGAAGAGAGAGGGGTATACTGGAGTCACTCTGTCAGTCGGTTTGTTGGTCGATAGGTCAGTCCACATTAAATGTTATAACTTTATGGAGTGAACTTACTCCACATTTATGCGTCATAACCATGAAGTTTGCAAGAAACAACTCATACCCAGTGATCTACATATTACTTTGTTATTTGCCCTTAAGCAAAGACATGGGCAGTGATCTGTCCGCATACAATGTCACAAGTTGAATAAGCGTTGCAAGGTTACTAGTGACAAATCTATAGATTCCATTAACAAAATTTGACAGGATTAAAATAAGCTGAAATGCTTATATTTGTACCTTTTATGCATTTGCAATCATACAATCAGTGTTACCCTGGAAATGTTTCATTTAATCCTTTACAAACAAATGTTGACATTAGACAGTTTGCCTGTCACATGATGTCAACTTAGCCATTGCTGTGATCTTTGGCAGCACAACAAGATCAGTTCCTTTATTTTTGGTTTTCAGCAGGAAATGGACACACTAAACATTCAACAATGAAACTATTCCAGTGCCTTGTTGGCAGAGAGAAATCTATTGTCAGTGCAAAGTGGGTGACAGACTCTATTGCAACAGGTTGCTTGCAAGAGCTGGTAAGAGTACAATAAAAATAAACTTAATTTTACTGCCCCCCCCCCCCACTCGCCACATTATTAAGTGATTGATGAGCTATTATAGAGGTACTGTCCTGTGTATTCCATCATATATATCATGTTATAGCTTGTGTGGAAAATAACTTACGATTTTTTGTGCAAACATGAAACAAAAGTTTTCAAGCAAGGTTATGGTTGGTTGTAAACCCGCATTTAATTAATTCATGCCCCATAACCAGTGGAAGAATGCAGATGTGATCAGACTAGAAACACAGGACTGTTTTAATTTATTCAGTCAATATTCAGGCCGGTCAAATGGTTATTATGGTTTTCTTGTTTCTTTATTATTGCACAGGATGAAAGATATGCTGTGAAGAGTGCAGTAACATATGGCGAGTGGTCTGCGTATGAGAATTATGATCCTTTCGAATTCAAATTCCTTGGAAGTGATTGGATTGAAACTAAAGAAGGTAACTAATGGAATTTCAGTTAAAGAATGTCAATTAGCTCATCATTTATACCCCACTTGTTCACACACTGTTCCCACTTGTTCACATACTGTCCTCACTTGTTCACACACTGAACCCACTTGTTCGAGCACTGTCCCCACTTGTTCACACACTGAATTCACTTGTTCACACACTGTCCCCACTTGTTCACACACTGTCCCCACTTGTTCAAAGACTGAACCAACTTGTTCAAACACTGAACCCACTTGTTCACACACTGTCCCCACTTGTTCACATACTGTCCCCACCTGTTAACACACTGAACCCACTTGTTCAAACACTGTCCCCACTTGTTCACACACTGAACTCAATTGTTAACACACTGAACCCACTTGTTCAAACACTGTCCCCACTTGTTCACACACTGAACTCACTTTTTCACACACTGCACCCACTTGCTCACACACTGTCTCCACTTGTTCACATACTGTCTCCACTTGTTCACACACTGAACTCACTTTTTCACACACTGAACCCACTTGCTCACACACTGTCTCCACTTGCTCACATACTGTCCTTGCCTGTTCAATTTGTTATTATTATATAACTTATAATATCCTCTAATCAGCTGTTAGTGTAATGTGATATGCGTTGTGGGGGCATCAGTGTCTGTGACGACACATTAAAAAAGATACCCTGTATATTTAGGAAGGGACACGTTACAACAGAATGATTATTGAAATTGAGGGCATCCCTGTTATATATAGTTTTATGTTATTTCAGAGAAATGAATGATAAAATATGAACAGGTATTGAAGTGGAACAACTTTATTTTATTATCTTCAGACGATCTCCGATGTCTTTTAACTAGAATTGGTGGTCATGAGGTGTTGACAGCGTCTGTAGACACTATCTTCATTTGCGCTGATGGAGAACTTCATACATCATGTATATATTTTTCTTACTGTTCAATAGTTCCAATGTAAGAGTTTTTTTTGTCAAAATTTAATTTGAATTTTATCACTTTATCAGAAAAATATCCATGATTAACGGTCCAATATTCTATACACATGGAAATAGCAATGTGTCCGAAATCATTTTTCTCAAGATATGTATTGAGTGAATTATCCCTTTGGTCGTTAAAGATTAAGAACACTTGAAACTATATTGCTTACAGTTACCTGGTATTAATCATTCTTTGAACAACTGCTTGCTAACGTAACTATAAAAAAATAATAATGTGTACTGTGTAAAAATTTATAAATGATCGTTACAATCCACCTTTTATCTCTATAAAAAATTACTGCAATACTCCTGAAACAGTTTGTGCTGGCAAGCTCTTGTACTATTAGAAACATGGGAAGCTCTTGTACTATCACGAAACATAACAGAAGTGTTCGTTTTGTCCTTTGCATTTGTTCTTACTGGAGTCAGATGTCTGTTGACAGCTGATGTAAAACAAAACTGTGCACTGATATTACGTTGTGTATGTTTCAGCTCAATGTGTTGATAAAGACTGGATCTTCCACACCATAATCAGTGGAAAGGTCATCAGCCCTCTATCCAAAATATCCGATGACATAGTGAATTGCAGTGATAATGACTCGGACATTGTCGGGTGTGAAGCATTTTCACCAAGTAAAAAAATATTTGTCCAGACTTCAGGATCTCTGTCTGGAAAAAGAAAGCAAAAGCTCCAAAGTTGTGTCTACTGTCAGGTATTGAATACAAAAATGTCAAGACATCTTGCGAGTAAACATTCAAATGAATTGGAAGTTGCCAAAATATTAGCATTGCCGAAAGGATCCCAGAAACGAAGGCGAGCTTGGATTGAACTTGCAGCAAAAGGGAATTGGGTCCACAACAAAGAAGTTCGTGAAACTGGAAAGGGGTTTATTATTCCAAAATACAGGCCATCCATCAACAATGTTGAGCGAAAGTATCTTCCTTGTGAGTTCTGTAAATCCGAAATTGTTGCAAGTGATATGTGGAAGCATCACAAGACATGTGTTGTAAGGCCAGCAGGCATTCATAGCGACTCACCGATTGCAAATTCTAAATTACTATTGCCTGTTGATTGTTCTCAGGAACTAAACAGAAAAGTTCTTAGCAAAATGCGGGATGACCTCATTTCGGTTGTTGTCAGGTCTGATCCACTTATCCTCGAGTTTGGATCAAGAAAATATGAAAAAGTAGGAGATCAAGACCATATGCACCAGCACATCGGTCAAAGGATGCGTGAATTGGCAAGGATAGTGATATCTATGAAGGATACAAGTAAGAGAATGTTGACTTTGAAAGACTGCTTAATTCCAACACGATGGAAACTTCTTTTAAATGCTGTAAGATCAGAAGCTGGTTTCGATAGCGAGACCATGCAGTGGTCAAGACCTTCATTTGCTATTAAAGTAGGACATGGCATCAAAAAGTGTGCTAAAATTGTTAGAAATCAAGCTAACATAATGGAGGATGAAGAATTAAGAGAACGCGCCAACTCTATTATTGAGTTGTATGAAGATGAGTGGGAGGAGCGCATAGTGTCTCCAGCAAGAGCCTCATTAGCCTCAGTGAAGTATAACACACCGAAACTGTTGCCTCTGGTGGAAGATGTTGTCACCCTTTCTGCATATCTGAAATCTGAAATTGAGGCAGCCAGGACGTCTCCCAAAAAACCTGAAATGTACACCAAGCTATGCAAAGCAGTGTTGGCACAGGTCATCCTGTTTAACAGAAAAAGGGCAGGAGAAGCCCAACGACTTAAAGTTGAGGACTTTTTGAGGGCCTCTTTAAACCCAAAAGTGGACGCTGAAGTAAAAAAGTCGCTTACCAATTTCGAACAAACATTGTGCGAGACCCACATTCGTGTAGAAACCAGAGGAAAACGTGGACGCAAGGTTGCGGTAATTTTTACTGCGGAAATGAAGAGCCACATTGAAATTTTGTTGAAATTAAGAAAGAACTTGGCCATCGAGTCTAAGTATGTGTTTGCCCCTCCCAACACACATATGCCTTACAGGGGATCAAAAACCTTACGGGAAGTATCATTGGAAGCAGGATTGAAGTATCCAGAAAGAATAACGTCAACTAACCTAAGAAAACAGTTGGGGACGATGTGTCAGCTGTTGGGCTTAACAGAAAATGAACAAGATGTTTTAGCCAAGTTCATGGGACATGACATTCGAGTACACCGTGAATTTTACAGACTTCCCCAGAGCACGATAGAAATAGCAAAAGTGACAAAAGTGCTACACTTGCTTAATGCAGGAAAAATATCCGACCTGGAGGGGAAAGACCTCAACCATATTGATCTTGATGTTGGTAAGTCACTCTTTACTAACCTTTGATGGTAAGATATTGTTAAGAGGTTTAACAAAATGGTTTAAACATTGTTATCAACAAGAATTTAAGTTACAATCCTTTTAAAATATTAAACCACATTGTTGCCAATTATGAAAATTAAATGGAAGATGGCAGAGTATATTGGTTTGCTTATTTTGGTGTTTTGTTTCTGCTTTTTTTTTGCAATTTAAACCCTTTGATGCAGGTCATACTGACATTGTTTGGCTGCAAAGCAATACGAGAGTGTGCATGAACATGCTATAAATTTGATTGGATTAATGCATAAAATATATGGCTATTATGTTTATGGAAAGCTAGTATAAGTATGTCCTTGTGCAACTCATTCATGCCAATTATCTGTTTACAGAACTAGAAGACAGTTCTGGTGATGAATCTTTAGACGAGGAAATAAGTGTGCATCTGGAGGGTAATTAAAATCCATACCTTTATTGATAAAAATAATACAGCTGAACCGAAGGTTTTTTCCTAGTAAAGTTAATATGTTGTTGCACTTCATTAGTTTTATGTATGTGTATGGCCTGGTACATCACAATAATGTTTGAATTAACAAATTTTAGATCTGACGAATACCTCTGTCGACAAAGGCGAATCTTCAAAAGATTTCATTACGTCAAGGAAACAAAGTATGTAAACCCCTTTATTATTTTTCTAGAGAATTGTGACAACAAACAGAAACCCTACTAAAAAAAATTCTGTCTGTAACCACTATAGCTATTGAAACTTGACACAATGTATTCAGTTTCACAATAGAATAGAACGATTGATACAATTTGGGTAACAGTACATGAACACATTATTTAATTAGCATTTAATTGATTACTGACCTATCAACATATTCAACTGAAACTCCACACATATCTTTGGGGTCATTATGTTACCTTATAGAGTTCATATGTATTGTGTAATGCTGGCAAACCCACTGTCCTGCGACAGCTCTTGATACAATTCTACCACCATTAACCAATTTTGTATTTCCCTATGGTTGCTTAATAAATACTTGTTTTCAATACAGAATGGGTCTCCATGCAAAATGAAGAAAATGAGGATGGTGATAGTGGTAGCGATAGCGATGCAGAATGGTGTCCACCCCGTAAGAAACTATGTAAGGAATATTTATCCTGATTTGATTTTCTATTTGTCCTCATTACAGTTTTCCATTGTTTTGTTTGGAAATTCTTCATAAACATATCTGTAAAGTTATATTGTATTTGAATTAACCTTTATGCCGCCCTTTGCAGTTGCACTTTCCTAGGAAAAGTGTTAGTAGGTTAACTGACCTCTGTTATGTGACTGAAATACTGTTGAATATGGCATAAAATCCAGGGAGAATAAATTTGTTCAGCTGATATTATTGTTTAATTATGTAATTTGTCTTTTCTATTCCACTCGACCAAGTATTGGCGTCCAATCAGGTTAAAGGGTGTTTCTCAGGAATGACTCGAGTGATTGCATTCAAACCTAAAACTTTTAGTCTTAATTTTAAAATTAACCTAAAGGTTTGGTTACTTCAATTTGAAATGTGTCTTTATGACCTTTGACACTTGAAAATTTCAAATTTCATAAACTTGAGTGACAGAGTCAATTTTTATTTCCATTATCTAACTCGACAATGAGTATTCATACATAGTTACCCTAAACCAATTTAATATGTATTGCATAGTATGAGGTTATTGTTCAAAGATCAAGGTAACAAGTACTGAAACAAACAAGGTTAGCTCAATAACTTAAAAACGAAATTATTGAAGGATACAGTAAAGTTAGATAGCAAAGGGATAGAGATTGTGTGATGGGTCAACATCACTGTTAATCACTGGTAATTAAAAAAAAAAAAACTTTCCACTCAATAACTGGATATTTAAAAAAAAAAGGCAATCTTACAAGCACAAGAAAATTCAAATGTGCTGTTTGACAGCTGTTGATTAGGTAATTAAAAAGGTATGAAAAGTCAGCTGTTGCCACTGAAAGTACATTTAAAATACTAAGAACGCCTTGTCTATATATTTATTTCCCATTCAGTTCGATTGAATGGTGATGCATGTTTTAAACGATGTTTCGTTAGTATAATTTAAATATATATTGATGTTAATTTTATTGATGTTAATTTTAGGCAAAAACTTCCCAAAGAAAGGGCTAAGAACCCCGTGGAGAGAGGAGGAGAAAAATTGTGTGAAAAATGAATTACGTAAATGTTTAAATTTGGGAACATTGCCCTCCAAGTCTGAATGTGAACAAGTAATAAAGAAGAATCAATGTTTAAAGAACAGAACGTGGACAATGGTAAAAGGATTTGTTAGAACAACATTGAATAGAAGGAAATGAATGTCTGTCCATACCTCCTGTCCGATTTTTTAGCTCACCTGAGCACATAGTGCTCATGGGGAGCTTTTAGGATACCGTTTTATCCGCCGTACATCAGTGCGTCCGTGCGTTAGCTTTTTCTTCAAACGACTTCTCCTCCTTAACCCGTTGACAGATTTTAATGAATGAACTTCACAGGAATATTCCTTGGGTGACCCTCTTTCCACGTTGTTCAAATCGCTATAGTCCATTGCATATGTAGGTCACCAGAGCTTAAAAAGATTTAAAAAATGAAAACTTAAAAAAATCTTCTTTGAAACCAAAACGGTCAGGAGTTTAATATTTGGTGTGTAACATTGTCTAGTGGTCCTCTACTAAGTTTGTTCAAATCATGCACCTGGGGTCACTGGCCATGTCCCAGGGGTCACATGATTTATATAGACTTCTATAGTAAATGACTTTAAAAATCTTCTTCTATGAAACCGCAAGGGCCAGGGGTTTATTATTTGGTGTGTAATATCATATAGTGGTCCTCTACAAAGTGTTTTCAAATAATGCTCCTGGGGTCAAAATTGGCCCCGACCTGGGGGTGACCTGATTTCTTTATATGTATATAGTGAAAACTTTAAAAAATCTTCTCTGAAACCGCAAGGCCAAGAGGTTTGGTTTTTGGCATGTAACATTGTATTGTGGTTCTCTACCAAGTTTGTTCAAATCATGCCTCTGGGGTCAAAACTGGCCTCGCCTAGGGGTCACAAGATTTATATAGACTTATATAGTAAACAACTTTAAAAATCTCTGAAACCACAAGGGTCAGTTTTTAATACTTGGTGTCAAACATGGTTGGTGGTCCTCTACCAAGTTTGTTCAAATCATAAAATTTGCCCCGCCCTGGGGCTATCTTATTTCACATATATGTATATAGTCAAAACTTCACAAATCTTCTCTAAAAGGACAAAGCCTAGAGGTGTAATATTTGGCATGTAACATCATATGGTGGTCCTCTACCAAGTTTGTTCAAATCATACCCCTGGAGTTAAAATTTGCCCCACCCTGGGGCTATCTTATTTCTGTTATACGTGTATAGTGAAAACTTCAAAAATCTTCTCTGAAACCGCAAGGCCCAGAGGATTGGTATTTGGCATGTAACAGCATATTGTGGGTCTCTTTCAAGTTTGTTCAAATCATGCCACTGGGGTCAAAACTGGCCCCGCCCTGGGGGTTACTTGTTTCCCTTATATGTATATACTAAAACTTGAAAAATCTCTGAAACGCACAACCCATACATTTGAAATTTGGCATGTAACATCGTATGGTGGTCCTCTACCAAGTTTGTTCAAATCATTCCTCTGGGGTCAAACTGGCCCCACCCTGGGGGTAACTTGTTTTAATAATATCTATTCCGAGTATGAAAATGGTTGCGGTCAGTTGAAAACATGTCCACCAGGGGGTGCAAGTTTCCTTATATGGCTAAAGTGAAACATTGTGAACACTCTCGAATTCGCATTTTTGTCCAATCTTCATGAAACTTGCTCAGAACATTTGTTCTAATGATATCTCAGCCAAGATCGAAATTGGTTTCTGAAACATCACAAAAGTTGCTCAGAACAGTTCAGTTCCCCGAAGTCTCAGGTGAGCAACCTAGGGTCTATGGCCCTCTTGTGTTAATTTAGAGTTTAGTCAGCATCCAACAGGTGAAGCTCTTCGTACAATTAGTTAGAATTTGTATAACCTAATTATTACAACTTTCTACGTATTTCGACATGCGGCATCGGGTTGTATTAGTCACTACTGTCACAAGATCTATAAATGTTTCTGCATAAAAATTTGGTCTGGAATGAAAATTGAACAGTGGTAGTCATTGTTATAAAAAAAAAAACAAGTATAATACATTTACTATTAATTTTGTGATGAAAATTTGACTTTTTAAAAACAAAACTGTTAGAAGTATTAATACATGCAAGTTATTATGAAAATATTAGTACTTCACACATTTTGAAAGATGTTGTATTTGGCAAGTCTGAAAAAATTTCAATTACAATCTCAGATAATTATTAGACATCGTAATGAATCACAGAAAAGGAAAAAAGAACATTTGGAGTTTGTATAAACAGGCTCTTTAAATAGAATTGTATATTTTTTTTCACTGTTTTCATGCAATTGTTGTTTGCACTGTCATTTGTTAACCCTTCTCAGATTGCACCATGTTTCTATACTTACACACGCCAATGTTGTACATCTATTCAGGCTATAAGTATGCAATGGGCTATTAATGCCGAATAAAGACTGTTATGTAATATTATGTTTTCACTTGTATTAAAGTTGGAATATCAATAAAATCTGACATGCAATTTTGTAATTACATCACTGTTGTAAAGTAGCATCCTTCGTTTGAAGATGTTCATATGTCTAGTAACTACACTGATGCAAACGGATATAATAATGCATTTAAGAAATAAAATAAGCCCCCAGTAAATTAATTTCTACGTAAACCGTGTTAAGCGCATGCGCAGAAAAACTGATGTTGGTGTGTGCTATCCATCAAAATGTTTTGACAAAGTTTAGAATTGGTAGACAGAGTACATAAGAACAGTTTATTTTAAAATTGCACATTCCCAGTTCCTTATTTTGTTGCCACTATATTATAGTTTGGTTATTGATATTCCAACTTTAACGGGATGCTGCATTTCTTGCAATACTGTCAAAGCATTGTTTTTGTCATATCATGAAATAGTGCTATTCATTTATTTTGTTATAACTATAGTAGTTTTGGCTGGTAAGGATTTTTTGCATTGGTTGCCATGTTGTCAAAACAATGTTGTGACATAATTTATGTTGTAAAAACTTGTTCATTTGTGTGTTTGTTTAGGTACAATTCTTTTCTGATTTGTCATTTTACAGTTCCTCTTGTAACATGGCTATGAACTGTCATTCAGCAATTGTAAAATATATTAACAGCATGTCACATGATGCATAAACCAGATCTAAAGTTTCAGTCACTAATAAAATTGCTGGTTTGTATGCTGATAAGGCCGTAGTATTAGTAATATTGTGCATTTATAAATGATGGTATTTTGTAAATAATTGTGTGTACCATGTATAAATGACAGTATTTTTAACCAGGTTTTCAACGAATCCTGGTTATTAGATTGAGGTATGGCGGGCGGGCAGGCGTTGTCAAACAAGTGGTTTCCGGTGAATAACATAAGTTAACATACGGGTAAAATATGGCAGGATTGCCCTTATGAAATTAAACAAGCAATGTTTATCTACACATGTAGAATTTGGCCCCGTTGTGAAATAACCAACTTGATAGTTATAAAAGTTTTGAGAAACACAAAACGATATTTTACCTGGTTTTCAAGAAAATTGCAAATCCTGGCTCTTAGATTAGTGATGGTTGGTAGGTGGGGGGTGGGGGGGGGATCCGGTCATTAACTTAGGTTTGTATGGACAAATCTTGATGAAACTGCAAGACTTCATGGCGACTTAGCTTGGGAAATTTGGGGCAAGTCAGTTGAAGGTCCAGGTCACTAAATGAAAACAGAAAAACTGTTCCCACTCAATATCTTGAGGTAGGATAGAGGCATTGTGTTGGAATTATTTGTGTATTTATTACTCAACTTGAGATTGCATTTGAGGCCAGTTGTGTCATCGTCAATGTTCCTTACTAACATTAGTAAAAAAGTTTCCACACAATAATGTGTTGTTGAATATTGAAACTGCACTTAAATTGTGTGTGTAGTTAGCTTACATGTTAACCTAGCTTGTAATTTTGGCCAGTTGGGTCAAGGTAACTTTTACTCAAATAGAACTAAATATGCATGTATCATATGTTAATTCTTGTTTCAGAAATTATGCTGGCGAAAGAGATCTGTGTTTGAATTCAAAAATAGTTCCATATAAGTCCAAAAGCAAATGTTTGTAAAATCGAATAAAACTACAGAAAATTTAGTATTGGTTTTCATGCTAAAATTGTATGATGAAGAGAATGTATTGTTTCTTTCGTTTCATGCAGTGTATGTATATATGCATGGACTATAGACAATTAAATCTGAATTAAATACAATTGTTTTGCTTTTAATTTTATTTTATGATCAGCTGATTGACATGTACAATTTATAGCGTCGCTGTCAGTGTACACCTTAAAGTTCTTCAAATGTGATGACAAAAATTATGTATTATGATTATGTCGCATTAATTATACATCATTATATATATTTTATAACACTAAATGAAATAAATAGTGTGGCTGATTCATACGCGGTATTATTATCGACGACTGGTTTAAATTTTATCAAACTATTATCAACCAACGTTCACAATAGTCTTCTGACTAAAACCAAAGCACACAAAGAAGAAATAACATTTTCAATGTCTTTCTCAAGTTATGTACCTAACCGGAACTATTGAACAGCAACGAACATGAATAATCGACTGTCTTACATTGCGCACTCTGTTCCCCTTGTTCACACTTTCCCTTCGGGTTTTCACTCTGTGCCTTAATCACATACTTTCCTCACTTGTTCACACACTATCCTAACTTGTTCACACAACGTCCTTCCCTTATTCGCACACTTCTCACATGTTCTCACATAGTTCCTGCTTATTCGCCTTCTTCAACGCGTCAGTGTTTGGTAATAGCATGTTAAAATGCGAATCGTATTTAAGGGATTATAGTACAACACATTTGAAGAATTGTCAATGAACGTTATCAATTGAATAAATAAAGTCATTGGAAAAACAAAAATGTGTTGAGACAGCATTAGGGGAAAAACTAAATCATTTTGACACATGTAAACTATAGACAATAAAAATATTAGCGGTCCCCCTTCCCCCTTCATTAAAGATGTTTTGAAAACTAGGTAAGTCGGTCTTCAACTATTAGCCGACAAACAATTCACAAATTTATTGTCGACATCTTGCATATTGTATGCGACCAGACGGTTATTGATCGCCGTCTGAACACAGACCAGCTAAAACGTTCTCCGAACAGTTTAGGTGAGCGCAAGATATTTGCATAGGACGGTCGCAGCAAATGATTGTAAATGACTGCAACTTAAGTGTATTGATCAATGGATCTGGTGATTGGAAAGTTGGTAACCCGCCGCCGTCCGACAATAAGAAGACCGCCCGACATATTGGCATTTGTTCTTTTGTACTAATGCATACTACGTAGATAGTTTAGATTATTTTTTTCTGCTAACAAATGTGTACGAAAGGTTTATAAAGTGGTTTGCACGAATGAAAGAAAGGTCTATAAACAAAGATTTTACGTGACCTGGATGGCGGATGTGGGGTGGGGCTGGAGTTGACAGTCACAGCGAAGGTCACAACCCGAATTCATAAATCGTCGCGCATGTTTACTTTTTTGTTACAGCCAAGAAAAATTAGGCAAGAAATGAAACTGCTGTAAGCATTATTCTTGGGTTTGTTCTTACACAATTACCACATGTTCACAGATAGATCCGAGTACACATCATAGTAGACACAATTGCAGGGAAATCCATTAATTACATTTGTAATGGAAAACAGGTAAGGGCATTCGAAATTCGCTTACACATACTTATCACGTTGTTTATTTGTTACCACAGCAACCTATACAACGCTTAAAGTTACTATTCATTGAACGTGTAACCTCCACGTGCACACGCGTGAGTCTGTATGACTGTCAACCTATGACGTTGCCGGAAGCAATAACAATTGACTGCTATATAGGTCGCTTATTGAAGTTCATGTGCGCACCGGAATGGCTTAATCGAATGCATTAAAAATGCATCACAAAATTCAAAGACGTTGTTTCTTGCTCAAATAAATAGTGTTGCGGTGAAAATGAATATAATAATCTTTGGGGCATTTGTTTCAAGGAAATTACACGTTTTAATGTCTATAAATAATGAATTCACCTAATGCATTTGGCCCTTTAAAAATGTTTGCAGCACTGTCGTAACATCCACGTTCACAGCTGTATTATAAGAAACAACGGAGGGTTGCTGCCCGTCAAATAAGTGTGATAAAATTGACCAGTCGGCAATTAGTATGGTCGTTTACTTTTCACACGTATTTCCGTACAATTGCGATTCATATAAATCGCATCTTTTAACGTTGAATTCAGAAGACAAAACGATCGGAATCACATCGACAGAGCACCGTAGACGAAAGGCATTGTCTTGGATTGGTAATTAATAATTCAAGTTTAAAAACATTCACTATTTCAACAGCGATCGACACCAATACCATGTAGACGGCATGCGTCCGGAAAAGCGCCGACCTAGTAATACAGTAATCGCCTGCTTATCGGGCATTGTCTGTACAAGAACCAGTACTGTAAACTACTGATAAATTACAATAACCAATATTTCTGGTACATGTGAACCAATGGAACGCTTGAGCATTGAACCATGTGTACGAAACATACCAGTTCGAAGATACAAGAATCTTTATTTCATGACGATATAAAATATAAAAAGTATCTAATATGCATTTCTAATTTATATAATTATATAATAATCAACTGAACTAATTACATATTATTTCATTCAGCAAAACAATTTAGTAATATTTCTTAACTCGATGAGCTAATGCTGTTTGTTATTAAATTTATATTATATACACATATTTCAGACTAAAACATAATACCATTACCAGAGCATATGTTATTAATGACTCTCTTAATGCATTAAGTATGCATTATGAAATGCAAAAACGTTGTTTCTAGCTGAGGTATGCCAGGATTTAACGGGGGCACAGAGGGAGGACATATTTTCGTGCGGGGATATGTCCAACATTCCATTTTGGACGGACAAAGTCCGCGTTGTTAAATTAGCGGCATATGTCCGGGTGGGCATACGCACTGGAGGGGATATGTCCGTCTGACTAAAATTTGACGAGATGGCATATATCCGACATTCCATTGCGGGCACTTGCTGACCCCGAAGCTTATATATTATATAATAATATATAATAATTTGTAACCAAAAAGTCTTTTATTTCTGATTTAAATCTTTGACAAAACAAACATATATCCATATCGCATGATGAGCTTGCTTACTTAAAGCCGAATGCATTTCGTGTCATTACGGCATTCGTGCATTTTTATTAGTCATAAACTGCCATCTTTGTGTCAGTACATTGCATAAGCCTTCTACCTGTTTCGTCTACGCTTAAGTAAACGCATGCACTATTCCATGCCTTTATCCTCGGTGACACGTTTTTAGGTATTCCAGCGTTATTAGCACTTGTAATTTTATAGTTTCATTTTTTTTTTTTTATCAGTTTTAAATGCTGTTTCAAGAAGTAGAATATTAAAAATGGGAACACTGTACTGTAATGTCATTCACCTTCTTTCTTTTAAAACACACAATAATTGTGTTGGTCATACCCATATAAGTATCTTTTAATCAAAATAGTTAATATATAATTGGGTATTTCATCGTGTGCGTCTGAGAGAGGAAAAAATGCACGCTGCTCGTTTTGTTTACCCATACGGTTTTAACGTATGAGGCAGATGTAGGAATGGAAAAGCACACTATTTATCGGATACGGAAACACACGATGCGGACAGAGAGGTTTGACTCGTCGGTCGGAAAGCAGGCAACTACGGTAGTTTATTGGGCGGCAGTGCGTCAGCCCCTCATCGTGCGTCAACATTCTGACGTCCAACGTTTGTAGCGTCGTAGTAACATGGCGGAAGCACGCACGGTGTTTCGTATGTCACGTGTCATATTGTCATGCTGCGCACAAAAAGTATCGGTGCAAAAGACTTTAAATGACACCGTTTGCGAAACACTTGCGTCGATTATGTCATTATATGTGTAATTGGTGTTTTGTTGTTTCAACACAAGTAAATCAATATACGTTAGATGGACATCAATCGCATTATTTCATAAGTTTCTCCAGACGTGCGGCAGACCAGCGGCGGTCGCAGGGTTCCCGAACTATAGCCTCGTGTTGCCCATGCAAACTCCATAAGATTTTTAAACAACGGCATGCTTTTGTTTTGAGGCTTGGTAAGTAATATTAGACGAGAATCTCGTTAGTGGGCTTGCCTAATACAAAGTGAAACTTGCCAGTAAATCTCACAACTCACAATTTATTACATTTTTTTTCACAAGGGGGGGGGTGTAGTAGTGGTGGGGGGATAGGGGGATAGTGACTTGGCCCCGCGCCCAATTCCTGTGGTCATACCTCTATCAATAGAAGGCCCTTATGTTTATGAATTTCATAAAATTAGATCTATTCTAAAAAAATATTTATATATTTATTAATTAAATTATTCTTAAATATTTGGATTAGATGCACACAAGAAAGGAAATATAATCGACGAGTTAGCGGAGCGTTTGCTCTGTCAACTCATCGAGACCATCTTCACAATGAAAAGAAAGGATTCAGCTAAAAACTAAGGAGCGCGGGTTTTAAACTGAAAGTGAAAGTTTGACTCAGGGATTGATACGTTTCATTGTTATTTATTTTATTTGACATATTGTTGTCGTTTTCCACTTTCAGAAAATGTATTGACCATAGGCTAGAGCTTGCATGGAATTTTGAAACTGAAAGCTGACGAACAAAAGTTAATATAAATCGAAATAATTGTTTTTGATGCTGTTTAAACTGAAATATGATGAATACTATTATAAAGTCAAATAATAAAATTCTCATTAATATGTTGAATTCATATTTGACTTGTTGTTGGACTTTAGACATCCTACGACTTCAGACTAATGCAGCAGTCTTCAGCCCAATAACAAGGCAAATATCATGAATATAAATTAACAAGATTTCTAATTAATAACATAAATATAATATGATTTTAATGTTTATACTATTATGTATGAATTTATTTATTCCGGACTTCTACTCGATCTAGAAGTTAACAGTCTGCTTATAGCACAAAATTCATTCAAATGTTTTAAAAATCAATGCTAATGGAGCAACAGAGATTTAAATGGTGCGACTAAGTGTACAAGACACGAATGTTACGTAAGTTTTATACACAAACCGATTCCGATCCGACATAATCATGTTATAGACATTTACTCGCATGTGCAGTTACACAAAGTACTAACGACGAAAAGTATATTAATGAGTAAGCTAAAGCTATTTTTTTTTCAAACCTTACTTCCGTACTTCGCTTTCTTTTGCTGTCGGACAGTTTAATCGGGCATCAGACATTAGAAAGCTGCTAACTGTTCGTGGATTTGCGAATTATAGACGCTTTTTTAGAGAAAATAGAAAATAGCTCAACGTTGTGTCTGTAAATGGAAAATCATCACATAATGACGAACCTTTATTTCTAAGTTTAACCAAATCTCATTGTTCATTTTTGTATGTGTAGAGTCATATTTGATAAAGGGACTTCAACTCGGATATAACTGAATTCCAAGAAACGGATAATGTAGACTTTGTAACTAAACTGTTGACGTATATCATTTTGTCATTATTTGCAATTGCTATACTATTATCCGGAGTATATTTATATATTTAATAGTTTTCTATGTAGAGCCTTCTGTCTTTACATTTACACCGCTCTTGACCTCAACTAATAAAACAGATGCCTTTAATCTTCGGAGCCTTATCAGCTTTAAAAGTTAAAAATGTACCAAATTGCGTTAATTATTAAAACGATGTTCATCCTTTAATTACTTTTTTTTCGAGCATGTATACGATTGGAAAGTATGTATATTTCTCCAGCACTACGCTATGTTATGTTTGTTGTATTATATTATGTGATGAAGACGGTGTGCACGCACTTGAAAATATAATAAGCTGTTCTGTTCCATTCTATTCTTAGCAGACCAAAGATCAAATACCGTTATTTACGTATGCGTTTCAAGCGTCTATTATTAGCCATGCCACGTTCCGCGTCTTGTAAAAGATATTAATTCGCTTAATTGTTTTTTGTTTTTTGTTTTTTTTAATCTATATATTAAAACAAACCTATAAATATGTATTAAAAAACACATTGGTCTCTGTCGCAATATAAATTCCACAAAGAATGATATAATCAGTGAATCGCATGGTAGTCCAACAATTTGCTATCGCCATCTCGAGCCCACCTGCCTGATATCGGCCGCAAAAGAGCGCTCGATACCACCTGTCTGAAATATGCCGCGCCGCTCGA
Organism: Congeria kusceri; assembly: GCA_027627225.1. Lineage (NCBI taxonomy): Eukaryota > Metazoa > Mollusca > Bivalvia > Myida > Dreissenidae > Congeria > Congeria kusceri. The sequence goes on from JAPFQT010000145.1 coordinate 75,608, forward strand.
TTCCACCTGCCTGAAATCGACAGCAACGCTCGATCCCACCTTTTTGAAATGGGCCGCAAAGTTCGATTCCACTTATCTGAAATCGGCCACAACGCTTATCCCACTTCCATGAAATAGGCCGCAACGCTCGATCCCACCTGCCTGAAAACTGCCGAAACGCTCGATCTTACATGTCTGAAATCAGTTGCAACGCTCGATCCCACCTGAATGAAATCGACAACAACACTGAATTCCAGCTGCCTGAAATCTTCCGCAACGTTCGATCCCACCTGTCTGAAATCTGCCGTAAAGCTCTATCTCACTTGTTTGAAATCGGCCTCAATGTTCGGCCCACCTGCCTGAAATCGACCATAGCATGCACCACACCTGCCTTAAATAGACCGCATCATTGACCACAACATTCAACGTTTTAACGGGAAGTTAACTTAAGGTATTATGTACTTTTTTTCAGGTCGGTACTTCTGTAAAGAGCGGCGCAGAACATAAAAATAAAATATAAAATCCCTTTTTATTTTTTTTTCACTTTTCGGCAAATTTGATTCGGCGCTTCCGTTAAACAACTTATTAAAAACTCTGGCCTAACTCTCAGAAATCAGCCGCAACGCTCGACACCGCATCAACATAACGTTTGAAAGCTACGGTTAACTACGGCAAAGAGAGGACGAAGACGCTGGGTGTGCATGGATTGTCCCGAGTGCTTTGAATAAAATAAAATTACCCAACAACAATGTATATTCGGGACGAAAACAAAATAAGGTGATCAAACCTTATCAATTATACATTTTATTTTTATAATCTTCGTTTTTTTCAGTTTCAATACGCTTCTGTTTAAAAACGTGCAGGTAGAATATGTCGCACATGGTTACCATCATAGCTTTTTAAGCATGTACATAAATGGAGCATTCTAATACATTATACGTAATCTAAAAATTTCAGATTCTATATTTTAAAATGAATATCATAAAATGTAATATATTCTTAATTAAAGGTGCGTATTGTTCTAAACCGTCATTGGGTGGGGGTCCTCAATGTGCGTGTGTGTGGCGTCCCCACTGTCCTTAGTCCTCAGTGTGAGTCGGTTGTCCAAGTGGGTGGAGTCCTCAATGTGCGTGTGTGTGGCGTCCCCACTGTCCTTAGTCCTCAGTGCGAGTCAGTGTGTTCAAGTGGGTGGAGTCCTCAATGTGCGTGTGTGTGGCGTCCCCACTGTCCTTAGTCCTCAGTCTGCTTGGGTCCTCAGTGCGAGTCGGTGTGTCCAAAGTCCTCAATGTCATATCAAATGTCCAACTCTTTAATAAACCAAAAAATTAAAAAATAAGTATCAATTCATATTGTTTGTATCAAAAGACGCGCTCTCACCAATTTTCGTCGAAATTACTTCACGGGAATGTGGTGTACCCATTTGGAGGTCCTACGACTTGTGTCCTCACTCTGCACCGTATGCAAGTATGTGTGTGTGTGTGTGTGTGTGTGCGTGCGTGCGTGCGCGCGCGCGCGTGCGTGCGTGCGTGCGTGCGTGCGTGTTTGTGTGTGTGTGTGTGTGTGTGCGTGCGTGCGTGCGTGCGTGCGTGCGTGCGTGCGTGCGTGCGTGCGTGCGTGTGTGTGTGTGTGTGTGTGTGTGTGTGTGTGTGTGTGTGTGTGTGTGTGTGTGTGTGTGTGTGTGTGTGTGTGTGTGTGTGTGTGTGTATTTGTGTGTGTGTGTGTGTGTGTGTGCGTGTGTGTGTGTGTGTGTGTGTGTGTGTGTGTGTGTGTGTGTGTGTGTGTGTGTGTGTGTGTGTGTGTGTGTGTGTGTGTGTGTGTGTGTGTGTGTGTGTGTTTTAGTTGATGTTTAAGGTCATGAATACGAAGTTTGTAGTTTTGCCATATTAAAATACTGTTCCAAATTTAACGCTAATTCTAGGTCTTAATTTACAGTTAAACACGCTGGCGATGATATGGATATCGAGTTCATAATTATCAGAAACTCACTGTTGGCCGTTTATAATGCACCTGATAAAAAGGGAACACCATAGAAGTATAGGTTATATTGTATTATGTATGCTTGTCTATGGACAAAAAATAAATATTTAAGTAATTTAAACTAATTAACCAGATACAATGTCCACCTAAAAATACCAACTGTGAATTATATTGCATCGATGTAACTGTTTCTGTAAAGCATATGATAGTTTCCAAAGTGGATTCCCATGAAGGAATTCCATATATACATTATTGAAATTACAGTATATAGATCGGGTTTTCCAAAACGATTATATCAGCTCGTGAAATAGACAATGCATTAGGTTCAAAACAGGAGATGCACGATTGCTAGACAGCATCAATGTGTTTTACTGTGCGGTTGAAAAAATATAGCCTTGATCGATAACAGTCATAGTAATATGCCCATTAAAGTGCTTGAATAATAAATAATCACATTAAATAAATAAAATATCGTATATTTCATATCCAGATATTTTTTTAAGATAGATCGTTCACTTAATTAAGGACATGTACATGTATGGTGGTTTTCTATGCTGTAATTTGGGACAACAATAACAATATGCTTAAAAGCCTACTGAACCGAACAATATGCATACGCAGAGGTTAAACGGCTATTTCAATTCACTGAACCGCGTCTCTTATTCTCAACAGACGTTCTTAAGCAAATTGGTGTTGGCTATCCTTGACGTTCATATCAGTCATCAAAGCGTCGCAGAGGTAACTGCCCCTACCGGTTTACATTAACCACTGCCGTCACAAGTAATATCCTGTCTGAACATGAAATTCACTTGTTTGTAACATTAACTTATTAATGCAACCCAGTGCAATTATCTACATAACTGAACTTTTATTATTGTTTGCAGTCAATAATGAAACAAAAAGAAAAGAAAATAATTAAACCATAAATATGTGGTTTATAATGACTGCATGGATTTACTTAGAGATATGCCAAGAACATCTCAAATCTTAGCGCGCAGGTTGATCCGTCACACGTTATTCATCACATTTCCAGATGTGTTTAACTCCAAATGATCGTGACCGTGCGAGTGTCGACATAATTATCAATTTGTTCAAAATCAGACTTTCAAAGTATTTACATGGGTTTTATGCTGATGGGGAAATCGCTATTGAGTATTGACCGATTGAATAACGCGTTGATTTTCTTTGTTATGTCGTAGATATAACTGCTGTTATGTCAAGGACATTGACCGATTATGAGTTTTTTGTCTAATAAGATGTACATTGAAGTGAAACAATTTAACAACTATGCAAACATGTATACAATCACTGTGTGTATATGCATTCTGAGAACAATCCGTCATGACGTCACGTCCGGTGTTTGTTTATATTATTTACTGCAAGTAAACTGTTGAACTAATTTATAAGACAATTCATATTATAGCCGTAAATATCGTATTGTATTGAATAGTATCGTATCGCATCGTTCTTATCGTATCATATCGCGTTGTCAAGTTCAAGGTCACGTTGTATGATATGTTGTAGCGAAAATTAATATATGGATATCTTATTTTCGGATATAAAATAATGTAATATTGATATAACATAAACAGGGTTTCTGCTCAATTACTCGAGAACGAAATGATATATTATAATGAAACGCCATACATAGATACCTTGTATTCGGACCTCATTTGGGATTGCATATGGTGTGGTTGGAGTCAGGGTCAAGGTCACTGTTACCGCTCAATAACTCCAGTACAGATGTATATGTTGTTGCAATTAAACTTCATATATAAATACCTTATAAATAAATACTTTATGTTGGGGCCTCACTTTTGATTGATTATGGGTTAGGAAGAGTTACGGTCAAGGTCACTGTAACTTAAAGTAGAAAAACTGTGTTCGCTCAATAACTCGATAAAGTATTGAAATGTTGTATGAAACTTCTTATATAGATAACTTACATAAGGTTATCGCCTTGGATTGCATATGGCGAGAGTATGGTCATGGTCAAGGTCACCATTACTAAAATAGAAAATCAGTTTCTACTCTCAATAATTTATGGACGGATTAAGTTATTGTAAGCGAACTATGTATATTGAGACTTGATATGAGATTGCATACTGGATTATTAGGTCTAAAAATAGAGAAACCGTTTCCACTTAATAACTAAATTTAGCTGATCTTATCAAACTTCATATCAATATAGTATATTGAGACATAGCATGGGAATGAGTCTGTGATGTGTAGCGTCACGGTCATTGTTAATAAAAAAGGAACAAATGGTTAACGCTTAGTTACTCCTGCACAAATTGTGATATTTTCATGAAATTTGCATATGAATAGGTGAGTGGTGTCACGTACGGTTACATACTGTTCAGTGCTAGTATCCTTAAATGTTATAAATTAATGACTAAATAAGCGATTCCTTAGCCTAAGTATTCCTTGCTATAGCTATATGACAACTACCTAACATCCCGAACTTTACTTTGTTATTGAACTGACGTTTAAGCCTTTCATTCGAACAAGTTGGTTTTCGTGGAATCTTCCCGTTTCTGGTTACTGATTATAATTGCTGATAAAAATAAATAATATATTTTACTTATGATACGAATATTTGAAAAGAAAACAAAAGAAGGCCGTCAAACTGTATTGGGGTCAAACTGACCATGAAAACAGTAAGATGCACTGGTGTAATACCGGAGTCAATGTTTTAATTGTGGGTGATTTGTTTCGATAATACATTTTTTAATACATAAACTTAGCAATGAACACTTTTTCATATGTATTTAAAATTAACAAGAACTGTTTGTAAAACAGGTATGCCGCTTCCCTACTTTAGGACCAGTACAATATATGCACTCAAAAGGCAGTATGGGAAGTAATACGAAGTTAGTTGTTCAATCTTTGCGTGTCTTAGACATTGACTTGTGACCCTTAGAAATAGAAGTTTTAACCATCTTACCTAACTCCAAAATTTTACGATCCTAGTCATAAAGTTTCTATAGTTATTGACAGGACAATGTTTTACTACTATCGGTCAGTTTTACATTGACCTTTGACCCAAAAATTAAAACACAATTAAAACAAACAGGATCCTTTACATGTCACCGCCAACCTATCTTCCAAGATTGACGAACCTAAACACAAGGGTTGCAAAGGTATTGCCCTGACAAGATTTAACAATTATTGTGCGTTTGTTAAACCTTTTGTTCTGTTGGACATTTGACCAAAGGACACCAACATTGATAGAGATTATCTAATACTCACAACACAACTCCTAGTTGAAACAACCTAGGCTAAATTGTTCTGTAGTAATTGTCCCTATAAGGTGTACAGATTATTAAATATTTTGTGATTTTTCATTTACTTTGGTCGGCTCACCGTGACCTAAAAACCCAATAATCAGTCGGGATCCTCTAGTTGTAATGGCAAAAAAGGACATTGGCCTAATGGTTTTATTGCCTGGACACGGTTTTACAATTATACATTTTACACAATTCATACATGAACAATTGAAAAGGGACATTTCTATGGCAAAATCTAAAACCAAAAGACGACAGCCACTGAATGAGATGTTTCATTATAAGAATTATTTAAGCAACAATTACTTTTTTTTTTCTTTTGATGAAACAGCAAGTTCTATATTTACATGTGTTCTACATTGTAGTGTTGAAAAACAATAACTTTTGATTTAATAAACAATAACTAACAGCAGGGGATCATTTAGACCCCAGTTTTTTATTTGAAAATGAAATAAATCAATGAAAACAGCTAGACAAGGTATATCTTTCATTAAATTTGGGTACAAATAATGACATTTGGGGTAACACAGACCACATTGAAGCGCATGAGAGGTAATACTTGTACATATTATAATGCTACGGTTGATATAAATGCTAGTTATTGTAAACGCTCTTTTATTTTGGTAAAAGTTGGTCATTACATTATATGTATTTGGCAGTCGTTGTTCTACATCCATATAATTTATCACCCAAAAGTCAGAACACAGACGATGTAGCTGATATACCGCTCATGTCGATGACCCGACATAACAATCTTCCGACTTTTGTGAGTTGTATTCCGTACGATGATCGCATTTCCTCTGTAACTGTTATTTCTAATTATTAATGGGTTGATAGACGCGTCGTGCCTCTGCTGTAACAGTAAACATGTCAACTATCAGTACAACAAATAATACTTGTATACGTCTTTACAAATAAATGGTAAAAAAATGTACTAATATCTACGACACCAATATGAATATGACATGGTTGGAGTACGTAATCGCTCGTAAAGGAAATGAATACAAATACAAATAAACAAGTAAACCACTGCCGTGAGTGCATCACAATCGTTTTAAGGGTGTTACTTTTAACTTAAACTTAAACTGTAAAATACGACACTAAATAGTTTCATATTTGTCGAGTATTGCTTGGAAAAAATACTACATGTACAGCTTTTGTTATTTTATTGTACCTTGTTTGTTATGTATTATGAAAGAGAATCTAGAAAGGAAATATTTTAAAAGTGCAACCAATCGCGATATTAAGCCTCTTTTTTAATCTAGCAGGAGATATAGGCACACTGTTATCGTGCAATTTTAGAGAAAACTGCATGATACATGTAGACCTAGCATTTAGAATTACTAGTACATGCAACTATGACATTTTGAATATAATAAAAAGCACAGAATACTATGCACGAGGCAATTAAAGACAAAAGTAAATGTAATTAGGTTAAACAATTCTGACATAGCAAGGAGTTAATCGTTCAGGCTCAGGTAAATACACCTACACATTAACAGCACATATATTGTATGCAATGCACGTTTCACAACACTTAGAGTATAAAAGATACGAGCAATGCTGACGAACCAAACAATACATCGCCATTTAACAAAGCGGGTTAATTAAAACTAGCTAAACATTGTAAGGGTACACCCAAAAGTAGCATTTGTTGTTTTCATATATAAAGACATGTATAATGGAAATTTCAATACCATTTTGATTAATTAATTCTTGGGTGTTGGTATGTTAATTTTAATTTATCAAACTGGAATTTGTAAAATCATTTATTGTATATAATCGCTTCAATTTACATTAATTTGCGAGTAAAATTCATGAGAACAGGCTATACTCGTATTTACCAACATGTCCACGATTAATGCCAGTTCTCAATCCTCGTCTATCACCCTTCTTACGCGCACTCTGTAAAAATACAATCTTAGTAAATGTTATTGTACATAGTAATAAAACATATTTTTATGTGCCTATTTATATCCTCCAGAAGCAGTTATCATTCATGAAAGGTGACCCTTCAATATTTAATAATATTAGAAACGCGTGCGTACATTGTTTTCCGTATTGGACGGTCCGATTATAACCATGCAATAATGTCCGAGTAGCCCGAAAGTGAACGAATATGCAATTTACAGTTTAACCTCAATTTTGAACGCGATAACGAAATTCGCAATTTCGACAAATGTTCAAGCGAAAAAAGCGAAAACACGATTCGATATCGCGATATTAATTTCGCATCGTGTTTATTCTCAGTAGAGTGTGATATATCAATACCATTGCAGTTGGACTTTGCATTTTGTCATATCCAGGCTGAACATATTTTGACATTTATGCAAGACATGTATATATATGGAGTTCGTAAATACATTGTGGTTAACGATATATATTTCAGAATTTTGTTTTCTTCCAACCGATGCATTTGAATCATCCGTATCCGAATCGGTATCTTGAATATTTCCTTCCTCGTCCTCAACGCCGCTTGGTTTACCATTCCCGTCGCTATCGTTTCCGCGGTTTTCCTGAATTCATACGAAGGTATAAATTAGGGCCAAAGGTACATATAATTTAGACCTACGAACAATAATTGTCACTGACTCGAACAATAATATAGATATATATCAGCTTCACGTTTATAACTGTGTCCTCATTTAGCCTAAGTAAAGTAGATTATATTTATATTATATTTGCCGATACATGTTTCGGATAGTTTAGGTATAATGTGAATTTGTACCACATTTATCTACATGCTTTTTAACACGGAATACTAACTGTTTTGCAAATATAAACATTAAGCGCATATGTTTTACGTGTTTAATACATTGTATTTAACTTCTCATGGCTGTAATTTTTCATCCTTACTGTGGTGTGTAGGACGTTGATCCAACGCCTTAAATAAGCAAGTACATATATAGGTAGTCTTAAAACCTAATGTTTTGTAAAAGGTTTCCTTAATATATCAATATTGCTTTAGAATTATTAGCGTGTAACAACAAAACTTGTAATGTAACAAATAACATAAAAACAGAGAATATATACTACTCCGTTTTATATCATGCTAATGCTCTTTACTGAGATCAACCAAAGTTTAAATAGACATACATATATAATGAGGGGTATAACATATAATATATTATTACATCTCACGTGACCACTCTGTGTATTTTTTCCAGAGACCAAAAGTTATACCCCAGGGTAATATATTTTCATATTACCCTTGCGCGGAGCTAAAAATAAAACAGCATTTTTGTTTAAAAAGAATAAGAAACGCGATGTGTTTTCGAAATCGTCATGACTGGTCAGAACGTACGGTATCTTTAAATTGGTATTTGTCTCCAAACCTGTAACCGATTATTACTATTTTAGACATCACCGATGCATGGCTGCGTTAATTCTGTTTTAAAACACGACACAACACAATCCTTTTTACTAACATCAGTCCATTAAAAACGGTTTGTGTGGTCACTGCATAGTTTGTTAACATATTATGCCACAAATGTATGCATTTTGTGATCTGAATATCCATTTAACGCTTTCCATCAATTGTATATCATTCCGTTACGAATCACACGATAACGTTCTCCCATATTTCGCCATGTTTATAACATATATAATCTAACGTGCAGTAGAAACTTCATATCGATCTAGCCATCTTTAAAGCTGTCACGTCTAAATATTGCTTACACACTCAGTCGTCATGTCGGTAAAAGGTTAAGGTCATGTCTGCAAAGCATTGGAGAGTAAGGAAGGTTGATTATGCATTCTTTTAACAAAATTAACTATTGTATTGTGAAACAGCAATGTCAAGCCTCGGGTTACGTAGCATTTATTATTAGAGTCTACATTAAAGTAATGGTAAAACAAAACTCACAAACTTTCAAGGTGTTATAAATACGGATTGTTGAGTATAATACAATAGATAACACATGGCTGAGAGATGATATAAATAATATCAACCCTTGACAAGTCTTATCAACCTCGGCTACCACCTCAGTTGATATAACATTTATCGGCTACCACCTCAGTTGATATAACATTTCTCGGGTAGATAATATTTATATCACCCTTTCAGCCATGTGTCATTTATACATTATATTGTATAGCCCACATTAACATATGTCCGTCAAGCAGTATTAAAATAAAAATAGTGTTAAACCAAATTGTATCGCTTTCATGTATATACAGGCGACAAACACATGTTTAACTACACATGATGTTGACATAATAAATAATAAACATTGACAAAAGACAAATGGGTTGGGTCACAATTTAGAAATATACTATATCAAGTTCTATCAAAACAAGAAGGTCTAGGCGACTCGTAAAACGTACCACAAACTGTGTTAATGAACATGTATTTTAGTGTATTGATATGTTTACATAATATTATCCATCTAAACTGTTACTACTTACATTTACTGTTGGAAGTTCGGAATAACTTGTGAATACATTACAAGCATCGTCAGTGTAGTCATATTGCACGCTGAAAGAATGCATACTTAAAATGTACGTGTCCTTGTTTCCTACTTACATTCTCATCTGCTACGTCGGGGTCATCTTTCCATTCAGTCAATACGTTATCAGAAGTCGTATCAGCCTGAATTTGCTCTCCAGAAGCGGATGGCATGCTGTCTGCCTTATTTTTCTCACATGCTTTCGGTTCATCCGTAGCAGTGTCGTTAGCGCCGTTTTCCTGCGTTAATATAGCGAGGAGTAACATAACTTGTAGACCATGGACATACGCGTGTTAAATATAAATAGCATTTCGACTAGCAACGCATTTAGAATGGAATCGGATAACTCAGAACCAGCGCAACACTTATTTTATTTCAAAGATTTAAATACATCTTGGATAATATTTGGAGATAGAAATCATAAGTAATTTTGCCTCTGTTTGCTTCCATGAAAATTAGTATTACAAGGACCTAGCTGCTTTATTAGCACATGTTATACAGACCATTGTAATCCTAAGCCGGATATATACACGATTCAAAAATCAAACGAATAGCCAGATGCTGACAATTAAATAAGCAACGAACGATGTTATTTTAAGATTTGTAAAAAGAAAAACATGTGGAAAGATATTCTGCCCATACCTGCTGCTTTAAATGTACCCGTACTTCTGAATCATTGACCCCTGTAACAAAACATATCTACATTAATTCATGCATTGCAATAATTTGAGAATGTCCATATATTTATAAATACATTGTCATAATTTTTGAATGCTCATAAAGACTGCGTCGGATGTACTTTTCGGTAAATGAGATTTTACGTTTAAATTGTGTCGACATAATCGCAACGAAGATATTATTTTTCTTTGTGAATTAAATTTAGCAACACACTTGCCAGATTTATGATCATTCTTCTTGCATTTGCAGTATACAATCACGTTGACAACACACAGGAAGACGATACCCGATATGGTGCTAAGTATTATGATTAGTTCCCGACTACTAGTTGGTCCGGTTGTCATATTCGGCGCACACTCTGTATACAAACATGGATGTAAGACATCAGGAAAGGGGAAGTAATAAACTGAAATATGTATCAAGCTACGTAAAATGCACTTTAGAGGTACTACTGCTATTAAAACTAATGCTAATATTACAACTACTACCTCTACCACTAAAGCGATAAAACAAATTACAACGGTACTCAATGCGGAAAAACATAGTATGATTAGTTCGTTACTACCAGTTTGTCCGGCGCAACAAAACATACATGTAAAATATAAATAATTGACAATTAGCAACCTTGAAATATGTATGAACGAAATAAGCTTGTACTGAGCGTCTTTAATTGTATTTAAAGGATACTACTGCTTCGACAACTACTGCTACTTTAATAACTAAAATTCTAACAATATTGCATCTACTAAGGTTACCACAACACTGCTTATGTATCAACTGCTACTACCGCTACTACTACTACTGCTACTACTTCTACTACTACTACTACTTCTGCTACTACTACTACTATACTACTACTATACTACTACTATTACTACTAATATTACTATACTACTACTACTACTGCTACTACTACAACAGCACCAAACAACTACTACTACTACTACTATTACTACTACTACTACTTCTATTGATACTACCACCTCTACTACTACTATTACAACAACAACTACTACTTCTTCTTCTACTACTGCTACTTCTACTACTTCTACTACTACTACTATTACTACTACTACCACTATTACTACTACTACTACTACTACTACTACTACTACTACTACTACTACTACTACTACTACTACTACTACTACTACTACTACTTCTACTACTACTTCTACTACTACTTCCCCTAACACTACTACTACTAATACTGCGACTTCTTCATTATAATATTAGATACGTTCTAATACTACTTATACTACTAATCGTCCAATATTGGTTCTTACCGTTGGACGAAATATTCAGACTAACACATGCCGTTTCATTGTACATCTGTGTACATATGTATGTTCCACTTTCTTCCTCTGTGAGATTTAGTATTGTAAGTATACATGTGCGATTTCTTAGTGTGGCATTGTATTTGGCCTTTAAGCTTGCGTTCATCAGCTGGGAAAAACCCTTGGGTCCGAACTGGCATTCAGCAATCCTGACGTTATCGGTGAAATAGTGGTCCGTAAACTTGAAAATTACTCCGTAACGATCGGTTTTGCATTCTATTTCTACCCTCGCTCCACACGTGATATCGGTTCCTTCTTGTACACTGATAGTTAACCCATATGAGATATGGCATTTCCCTGAAAATAAGTTAATATCTCTCAGTACAAATTTGACCGGCTTTACATGTACATATGCGTTCTTGGAACATATGGTGCTACATGCATATTACTGCATTTTGCACAAATTGTTGTTACACAAACAAGATACAGAAAGTAAATGACGACAGTCGATCCGCCGGAGTAGTAGAGCAAATTGTAACACAACTCATTGCATGTAAAGATAACTAGGACACAGCTCACAAAAGTCGTAGAAAATATTGCTAAATTTATTCATAGGCCGATAATAGTACAAAATAAAACAACATATTGTGATCGTTGTCAAGCTTATCTTATTCTCGCTAGGTCGACTTGTTATATCGTGTACTCACATGGCATCAGAATAGCACAAATTGCAGTCAAACACAGCCCATCTGTACAACCAGTCATCTTTCGTTATATTGGTTGATCTGTTGAACAGAGCACAACCATTCTATTAAATGTTTTAATGATACTGTCCTACAACATTCTGTCTTTAAAATAGCGATAGTGATAAAAGTGATATACACGTCCTTAATCAAATGTTATTTTTCATTTTAAGTTGTGTGTTTTAATTCAAAGAGAAATACATACATAAAATGTTAGTGAATGAATTAGTATGATGTCAACCAATCCATAGTCACAATTTACAATGTGAACGACAAACGTTTCATATTAAAAAAACAATTTCAAAATCTAAATCGCTTGTTGTTTTTGTCATTGCAATTAAACTGTGTATTTTATTTAAGTATAACGTGATATTTTAGAGATTCTAATCTTATTGTATGCACGTCGATTAACATACTGAATAAATAATGAACGTGAATGCATATATTTCGGATTTACGGACGTTTTGTTTACTATGTAAAAAATACAATATTTTGCCATTGTAAATAGTCGTGTGATTTATCACAAATAATAAATCATATCATGTTTTTATGAAGACGCTTTGATAATTTCCGAGCTCATTTAACATTGCCTTTAAAACATAACGTACCTTGGGGTAATACCTGGGTTTACTAACAAGATTAAAATAGCATTAAGTCTCAAAAGCCAGAAAGGTGCTACAGCCACAGGGGCCTTTATTCATATTATAAGGCTCATATGTTAAAAACTGAGCATAGTTTTTCATCCTTATAAGTTATAAGCGCAGTTCAAATTTTATCTAACATTTTATTATTTTACATACATGTTTACTTCACATATATTTATATCTGTGTTTTATGCGTATATTACTATGTGTATTGTTTGTGCCTTTGTCGTGTTATTTTTGCTACAAACATAACCTAAACCTTTGAAGACATTATGAATTCACTCATATATATATACATAGTTATGTTCAACTTAGTTGTAAGTGTGATTTATGGTAAGGTAATAGAGCAATGTAAATGCAGTGTTATTTTAAATAACCTTGATGCTTGCGAATTTGAAAAACACATCACATATATATATTCTACGTACAGTTGATCATGTCATCTATAATTATTGTTAATAATTGTTATTTTCGTCAATTTTTATTCACAAAACTGGTTATTTAACTGAAGCAACATTGCCTGAAAAAATGTTAGTAAATTGAGTTTGTACGTTTACATATTAATGTTCATTCGAATGTGTGCGTAAAAGTCCTATAGATAAATCATTGAACAAATGGTTAGCACACACAAATAGATTTCACATAAAAGATCAGTGCAATTCAGTTGTTACTACTATTGAAACAATCTATAATACTTATGAACAAGGCGTAAGGTGTATCGACTATTTTACAACATAATGGGTGTAAAACTCTGTTTTACAGACAAGAAAATGTAACTCTATCATGAATTGTGTTGGATTTATTAAAATGTTTGATAAAGAAAATATGTCTCAAGACCTATATTAGGCATTGACTTGAAACTCAAAGTACTTGATCACAGTAATGCACTAATCCTGTGGACAAGTATGTTTCAAGCAACGACATTCCCATCAGACCGGTAACCATGTCGGAGTGAGAAAGGTGGGACATACCTTCAGCACGTTTAAGGCAGTAGTAGTGGGGTATTTCTAATTGCTGCATATCTGCAATGGAGATAGTTTTCCATAGCTGGCATCCGAACAGAGCTTTGGAAAGAACGGACAGAACGGTGGTATAGCTCGGACATATTAACCTGCTGATGACCTTTATGCATTAATATATTTCTGATCCATTACGATGAGTATTTAATTTCTGTATTGGAATCATGTTGAAATCAATTTAAGAGCATGCAGTTATATTATTATGTAACGCGTAAAACAGGTAACTCTATCCAGGTTTTCGTTTGAGTAATTTCTCTTTTTAACATTTCGCTTTAGGTAAAATTTCACAATATCTATAAGAGGTATTAACTAGAAACTCAAAATATTTTACCACAGTTATATTACCGTTCTGTAGAATGGATGAGGAAACTAATTCACGTATTTCGGTGGGGTTTTTGAACTTATAATGTTCGCTTTAGGTCAAATGTTTCAATTGTATTCAGAAATTTGACGTAAAGCGAAAATTATGTATACAAAATATTGACTTGAATTTCAATATACCTTATCAGAATGATGAACCCATTTTATAAACAATGGGCAACCAGCGACTTTGCTTGCAAAGTTCATTTTCTTAGCAACTTATCATTTATTTAGCAACTAGTGACTTCCTTGGCAGCCAATTACTTCTTTCACAACAACGAATTCCCCTTAGTAACCAGTCACTTTCTTAGTATCCAGTGACTTCCGCTAACAACACTTGATTTCCTTAGCAACCCATGACTTTCTTAGTAACTGGTGACTTCCTTGGAAGCCAATGACTTCCTTAGCAACAATGTACTGTCCTTAGTAACCAATGACTTCCTTTGCGAAAACTGACTTCCTTAGCTACCACTGGCCTACTTAACATCATCTTACTTACCTTAGAATATAACGACTTCCTCAAGAAACAGTTGATTTCCTTAGCAATCAACTTATTGTAACTTGAAATCTTCTATCAAGTATCTAAGATTTTGTAAAACTATTATTTACAAGCCCGGGTACTATTAAGTACAAACACAAATACAAGACAGTCAACCACCCAGCACCCGTAGGCGGTGCTATCAAGTACAAGGCAGAACACTATCAAATACAAAAAGTAGACCATCCAGCACCCGTAGGCGGTGCTCTTGTTGTTGTTTTGTTTCATGCTACTTGTATAATAATTAATATCAACACTATTATTAATACTTAATATCGTGTGCAATATAAGGCTACATTATGAATATACATACCTTATGAATTCCCCAATTAGTTTCAGACCTTAATTAAAAATAATCCTTAGGTAATGAACAATATGAGACCGATGCACACGTTAAGTTGTTTACATGTATACTATAAACACACAATACTTGTTTCAAAATGTTCTAAGTGCATAATATTTCCTGTAAGATTCACGTTGACGTGTATTGACCAAATACATATGAACATTTTTCAAATCAAATATTCAGTAAGAAGTGAATACACCCGATGTTTCAAAAAGCTGTTTCTGATTTAAAGCTAAGTCATAATAACTACAATGCAGTATTTAAATCGACAACAAGCGCAGTAGATCGCAAAACAAGAGTATCGGTTCATCTTCTTATTCTTTCACGCTGACTAGTCTTCAAAAGGAAGAAAATAATGATTAACTGAAACGACAAAATCGTTATAACATTATGTGTTCATATGCTAATGCACACAGTTTTGTAGTTTGGATTTATGTCACTCGTAAAGCAATAGCAGTTCGGTTAATGTATACACGTGTTTCCCTTTTTATAATCATTGAATGCGCCTGTTTGACATATACACTTTCTATTTACAAGTATGTATATTTTTGACTTGATATAGCTATAATTTTTCTTTTGCCGATAATTGTAATTAGTCATTTGTTTCGTTAGTTCATTGTGATATTGAAAAGTACTTTCCCTTTTATATGTTGTGCAGTATAACGCCCCTTTACAAGTATCAATGGCTCCCACATTTTTAATGTACTAGTGGATGCCAAAAAAAAAACACTTTATCTCTTTTGAATCATGATTTCTAACTTAAGGTATTGTTAGTTATTTATGACAAGCATGGTTTCCAAACCTAGTTACACATTTTGTATTGTAACAAATTTCCTATCCCATTGTCTAACTGTATTCCTAAATTTTAAATACCGTGAGTGATGTACGTTGACTTATTAATCTATTTACAACACTGAGGCAATAGGTTATGGACTTATCTATCCGATGTTTTTGCTATTTGGTTTGTTGAATATTTAATTTAATTTGAACTTGTACTCTGTAACGCTTTGTCTATTTGGCTATACTCGTATCGTTCTGCTTATAAAACCTATTGCTGGTCGCAGAGCTGGCTGTTGTAAAACAGTGATATACAAGAAAAAAAACATTGATGCAAAGCATCAAAGGGCGCAAAACTATATGAAGGAAGAAACTGAAGTGAATCTCTTTTTTACAATTACGTGTTCATTCACATGTAAAAAAAGACGCCCACGTTTAGTAAATGTCGTAAACTTAACAAGTTTATGTTTAAATTATCTTTAAAAAGAAGAGTCCCATTGATCACTTTTATGCAAAGAACTTGCATAAGAATTGAATTGAATGCAGTAAAGTGTGTATGTAGATCTGTATTACAAAATATATTGTGGCATAAATACAATTAACAAAATAATGTTTATAAACATATATTTTTTTTATGGAGAAAAAAAACGTTAAGAACAAACATTGCTTTTAGACGCAAAATAAGCTAGTTTTTAATCACCGAATAGTTGTCGTCTGTACAAGCGGAAACTCTATACATGTATATACGTTGTATATACGTTGACTTGACAGTTGTTTGATGTTACACAAAACTAATAACCATGCAAAAGTCGACACTAGTACTTGTTGATTTGTTTCATATTGAAGTGTTTACTTCGTCCTTTTTCTGTGTTTGTGTCTGCTTTCAAGTTTAAATGTCGCTTTTTCCTGCTTATTTAAAAAAAGATTGATATGATCTTGAAAAAAAAAGAACTGTCATACACAGTTTAGCGCTTGACTTTTCAAACTATTCGAACTATTTCAGTTTGAATGTGTCAGAAGGAAGAATCATAATAAACATAGCTCGTTTATTAATAAACACACTTTAATGGTACCCTTGTAAAACCTCTACCTAAAGTAGAATAGACAGGTTTATATAGTCACATGTAAGCTTTAATAAGTAAACATATAAAAGCAAAGGGTTATGAACATTGTTGTACGCACTGTAAGATTTGATGAAGATGTTACATTCACTTAAAAACTGTATGAAGTTTAGAAATGATAGGACCGAAACATCATCTTAGTAAAGACGGGGAATAACTGTGTCAAAATACAAAATATAGTTTTAGGAAATGTTTCACCTGATGCTGTAGTTGGTGTCAATGATATATACCAAGTTTCATTGTAATACCTTGTATAATTTTGAAATTATATTACTTTTGTAACTAAAACGTTAATATAAAATCTATGTGACAAAGGAGTGTAACTCTGTTAAAGTATAAAACAAAGTTACGGTGATTGGTGCATCTGATGCTGGAGTTGATGACAATGTAACATCGCAAGTTTCAAGTAAATAAATTATGTTATGTGAGGTCAAAGGCGTTTGGATATAACTTTTAAACTGAAAATATATGTAGAAAAGAGTAATAACTCTGTCAAAATACACTACTGAATTATGAAAAATGTTGTGTTTGAGTTTGGAGTTTATGATCAAGGTTCATTCCAAGTGTCAAGTGAATAACTTATGTCGCTTTGCAGTAACATGACTATTGAATATATCTTTTCACGTTGATTTTCTTGTAAAAAAGGATAAGTATGTACACATACAAAACAGAGTTATGTGAATGGTTGCACTCGATGCTGGGGTTGGAAGGTATATTCCAAGTTTCAAGTGAAAATCTTGAGTAGGTTTGAAGTTACAATAAACTTTACACTGAGAATCTATGTGAATAAAATGGCATACAATTGTCAAAACATATATGAGTACTGGGGAATACATCACTTGATGTTGGATTTGATGACACTACTTTTGAATATAAACTTTATCCTACCTCTACTAGCATACAATACTAAATAATGGAGTCTTAGAATGTGACAGTTGAAGATGGTGTGGATGACTAAGGTAAGTGTTAAGTTTAAAGTGGTGGATAACTTATGTCATTTTGAAGTTAAAAAAATTATTGAATACAAACTATAACATAAAAATGTATGTGATAAAGGGGCATAACTCTGTCAAAATACACAATTGAGCTATGGGGAATATTTCACTTGATGCTGGATTTGATAACAATGGTAAATTCTAAGTTTAAAGTGAATACCTTATGCGGTTTTGAAGTTAAAACTCTTAAGAATATA
Source organism: Congeria kusceri (assembly GCA_027627225.1). Classification (NCBI taxonomy): domain Eukaryota; kingdom Metazoa; phylum Mollusca; class Bivalvia; order Myida; family Dreissenidae; genus Congeria; species Congeria kusceri. The sequence goes on from JAPFQT010000145.1 coordinate 93,994, forward strand.
AACTTTAACCTAAACATCTCTGTAAACGGGACATAACTATGTAAATATACAAAAAAGAGTTATACGTATCTTACCCCTGATACAGGAGTTGATAACAAAGGTACATTCCAAGTTTCCAGATAATAACTTATGTTGTTTTGACGTTACAAGACCTTTTAATAAAAACTTAAACCAACTACTTGCTCACCTATTCTTCGAATAGTCGAAATAATAAGTGAATGTTTATAATGAACGCTTCAGTGTCAAAACGGATATGCGCACATTGGCTCTATACAAGAATCCAGCATACGCATGTTACCGGCTAGGCATCTTTTCAGCGTCTGTTACTATGCTATTTATTGAATGAATCATAGCCTATTTCTGGAAGATGTTAGACTTGATGCAGAATTAAATTAAATTGAGACTCGGCGACTTATCATGTTTACAGTGATAAGCAATTGATTGCATGATATTTCGTTTAAGTGTTGCCGAAAGTTTCAATACCACAATTGTTTAAAGTCCTTATAATTCTATAAAATACTCAGTTTGACTCAGCATCACTTGTAGATACGCGGCACCAATCATTCCACGTTGATGTAGGTAGTTTTAGACATATCGTTGTGGAGACTAAATACAAAGTGCTAAATTTATCAAAAAGGACTTCATTTCTTCTTTAAGGTAGGAAATAATACATTTTCTTTACAGTACATAAACTAACCGTAACGTATGCACGATTTTAAATACTATTGAACAACTTTGCATCCCAAAAATATTCCGCTAATTAGAGACTTTCAGATATACAGGTATTCGGATTAAATATGTTTTGTTTGGAACGCAGTCTATAAAACAACCTCATAAACATAAATTTGGGGCAACCACTTTAGATGAGTGAATTGATTTGTTACCGTGTACGAAGAATGTTCAAAAATAACGTAGACTTTTTATATTGTTTACAACTAAATACAATTCAAACGGAACATGTGTAATAAGTAAAATTGTGAAATTAAATTGTTATGCGCCTAATATATTTGATAACATAACCATGGTAAGCGTTAAGCGGAGCACGCCATTTATTTGATTATAACAAGTAAATAGATCATACATTGTGTACGAAATAAGTATACTTACTTGAAACAATTTTTGTATAATGTACGACAAACATACATTGACATCATACCAAAAATTCGCTTTATTTTACGATTGCCTATTAAAAAAAAACAATATTGATATGAAGATGATGCACAACGTCAATTGAGAAACAATGTAACTGTCAGATCAACTCTAAAATCGGGTGGTAATGAAATCAAGTAAAGACATTTGTAAATCATCTATGCAGACATTTGTTTTTATTAAGAAGCCGCATAGAAACAGTTTTTGAATAGGGCACGTGTTTTTACATAGTGCAATATAATTTTTAGATGGCATTGAAAGCATTGAGACATGAACGGATACGGACAAAAAGACGCGACGATGACGACGGCAATCAGCTTAAAATTAGTTTGATCAGCACGGACAGTCAATGTTTAGGTAGCTAAGCGAAATGTCTCACTTGGTTTATTTACCCATGATTAATGCACGTTTATTATTAAGCAATAAGGACAAGATGTTAATGACAAATTTCATCATTTTAATTTTCAGTGTACATGCATATTTAAAATAAGACGTACCTATTATTTTTATTTTTAATATTTCTAGCAGGTATTTCCTTTCTTGATTTAGTAAATAATGCATGCATATGTTAACATTAAACACGTTTATTATGCTACATGTGTAATATAATCAGACATACCTAAAATGCAGAATGTTTAAAAAATATATTTTATATATCGGTATTAAAAACGCCATAAAGCGCTCTAAACAAGTGTATGCGAGAATAGTTATCATATTTCCTCAAGACCATGATGAGAAAGGCCTCTTTACGGAGATTCCAACACAAGAATCATTGATAAGATAGTGTAATTAAAATATCTGAAAATATTGAATAATAGTGACATAATAGTATTGAAACAAGAACATTTCTTTCGCGCCAAATCTTCCCTAAAGTAAATGACGTTAACGTGCTCCGGGTTGCCTATAGTGACTCATTATAAATGCCTGCCATTTTTAACAGAGAAGAGTAAAATCGCTGATATTTTGTAAATTTATGCCAAATATATATTCCAGTTTATTTTATTGTACTTATTTTCTTTGAAATAATTATATGTTTAAAAATATGAAAAAAATCTACATTATTTTTATCATCCCTCGTATATGTCGTTGCACAATTTTTAAGCTTATGGTGACCTTTGTTAAGCTAGTATTTGTATTAGATTGCGGCCAACTCCATTATAACGCCTAAACTTATTTGAACATTTATCAAACCCATAAAAAACAACACCTCAATTATCTAGCCGCAGAAAATATATTTTTAACTATTTACCTATAATAATACCACATGCAAACATCAAAGCTTGCATGAGCAATGCATACATCATTTCAAGTTCAAACACAAACCACCGATTGTGTTTGTTTACCAAGAATATCATAAAATCATGTCTCGCATGCGTGCTCTAAAATCAGTACAAATAGAGAACGGTGTTTGTCTTCTACATGCATGAATCGATCCGTTACCCCAGACATGCCGATATATGCTTTGTTCCATCCACAAGCGATTGCACATATACATCAGATTTATGCATAGCCTGTTCTGCATAAATTACACTAACACAGTTTCCAGGTTAACGAATATATTGAACGCATTCACAAACACGATTGCCTTCGGCTTTTATTCTGGTACGATTTACGAGAAAATCCAATACACAAAATTAAACTTCCAGCGCCATGCTTGCTTTGACAAACTGATGCTATGCGTTGTCTGCTTGAGAGTGCGTTACTATATCGCATTCCCGATTACTGATACGGAATATTAGACGTTAACGTATTTGAAAAACATTGCTGGAACCTTTTTCCTGACTCACATTTTGATAAATTATACCATTATGCTATCAACGCCAACGTCCAAAAGAAACAACAGTAGAATTATCATCAGCATAACCAACCGCCTAAATACTAAAAATAACAACAACGTCAACAACAACAACAACAACTACTACTACTACTACTATTACTACTACTACTACTACTACAACTTCTACTACTACTACTACTACTACTACTACTACTAATACTACTACTACTACTACTACTACTACTACTACTACTACTACTACTACTACTACTACTACTACTACTACTACTACTACGACTACTACTACTACTACTTCGACTATTTCTACTACAATTGTTACAATAACTTTTGATACCACAATTACAGCTACAACAACAACAACAACTACTACTATTACTACTACTACTACTTCTTCTACTACTACTACTACTACTACTACTACTATTACTACTACTACTACTACTACTACTACTACTACTACTACTACTACTACTACTACTACTCCAGCTACTACTACTACTACTACTACTACTACTAATACTACTTATACTACTACTACTACTACTACTAATAATAATAATAATAATAATGCCAGCTTACTGCTTTGTCTGCTTTATTTAATTTACATTTTAATACATTTTTTCCAAAAGTGGTTTCAATAAAAAATAAACCGTTTCCAATATTGAAAATATACCATATGTCGTTACACTGGCTTTAATGCCAATATTGGCTAAGGATAATTAATACTATGAAATAGACATATATCGCCCATACGCCGTAGACGTAGCAATATATATATATTTGGTTAATTGTGTTATACTGATTCAATATATCTGAACTAAAAAATCTTAACCTCATTAATACAATTATATAAAAGCGTGTTTTTTTTTGTTTTGTTTAAGAATAGTCAATCAAATCAATCGTTTACAAACTCAAACTCAAGGGTCTTATGTAGATTTTTTTCAAGTTATTGTTAAATTTAATACAAATGTCTAATATAAACGCCTAGTACATAGTAAAGATTGACACAAATCTTTCGAAAGAGGAAATACATTCACAATTAAGAGTTTCGATAAGTTCCTGATTAAACACAACTCATACAAACAGCGTTTGTTGCTATTTTACAATTTCGATTACTTTAATTGTGTTATTATCAATGCAGCGATTATTACACTTAATTATATCATCACTACCTAGTGGTAAGGGCATTCGCTGTACTTGACAAACACTTTCACGTTACTGTTTGCACCTTGCTGATGTAAACGATCTAAGTATTATGTGGTTTCTTCACGTTTGCATTTTCATGTGTTTTAATTTGTTGATAAATGTCAGTGTTTTATTGAAATAATTAATTAACTTCCTGGCTTGCTGGTATGTCTTTGAATGCAAGGCATGCTACATTTTGTATAGTTAAATGTGACTATGCTAACTATCATTATGGGATAATATACACTTAATAGGTTAAAACAATTTTAAAACCGTATGTTGAAAACAACAATCAAAGGTTCGGTATCAGGCTCAACTAAAATTAACAATCCTCGTCAAATCGCTTTATTCAAACAGTGTTTAAATTAATAGCCTACTGGTTTTCATTGCACAACTTAGTTCGAAGTTTTGGGATCAAAGACACGTTGTTAACAATTTTGAGATTAAGATTATAAACCTTTGAGTGTTGTAATACTGACAATTTACTGATATCATATAATATTGATTGCTAATATAGATATCAGTGTTATTATACGCATGATGGTCATTATGCATAAAAATATACGTAAAATGAAATGCATGAACGTCATATAATTGCATAACAAAACGATTAACAAGAATATTGAAAAGGTTAGCAATTATCAATTAAGATACTAATAATGATCTGTTGAATGGAAACTTAAAAGCAGTGTAAAGTGCAATTTAACATAACATTACATTTCTTTCACCAAGACCTAATGCAGCGCAAGTATACCCCATACTATCTTCAGTATTTTTAAGATGCTGTCAAATGTTATATAAAGGTATACAACTGTAGCTGTGGATTTCGAGGACTCAAAGAACACAAATGTCGAACGTGATTTTGATTTCAAAATCTAAGTTCATAAGGCAGATAATAGCTTGTTTGCAAACAGTTATGTTCACATTTGTATTGGACAAATTCCATAAACAAAGTGCTCGTACTACGAGTTTTGCCATAAAATATAAAATCGTAACATTTAATATGTATATTATTTCATTTATCCTTATGACAGTATTTGGTGCAATATTTTTTTCTTAAATTACCACCAATTTTTAAAATCAAAATTTTATGAAACTTGATGGTGAATGGAATCTTGTTTTTTTTCATTAATTCTGGATTAATTCGACTTTTAATTAGTGTGTATATATTCAAGCATTCCAAACCAGGTTTCGTAGGTTGGTAGTTTTTTCTTTCTGTCCATCTCTTGGCGCAAATGCCCGTATCCACACCTGTTAATTTCGTACATAACACACTTGGTTTCTGTTCAACATAATTGCATGGAGAGCAGCTTGCACAAGCAAAAAAAGATAAAAATATCATTGTAAACACTATACTAAATAACGTTTCTCTGTTGAATTATTGATTTTCTATCATTTCCATGGCTTCTTCAACTAAAATAAAGGTATTCAGAATTAAAGGCATAGACCTACTTTAATCTTTCTTTATTTGAACCTCCCCCTTACCCGCACCCAAATCAAGGGCTCGTTGTCCTGTGTATTAAAACCATGCTGTTGTCACAGTGAGCACACAGTGTGGTACTCTTGACAACTGATATCAATACACTTCTGCAGTGAAACAGTGCACTGATCCATTGCTCAGTTAGCGGAGAGAACATATTGCAGTTAATGATAAGATATTTTATGGTGGATCAATATACAGAGTTGAATACTCGTTGGAGAGTCCAGATATTCCTTAAACTAGATCCTTCACATCTTATTATGGATCTGTTCAAGTGAAACTCGCATAATCAGGTGCAATTTAACATTATAACATTACTTTGATTTCACGGAGAACTATTACTGAACAATTAAACAGTAATATATCATTATTAGTTTACAGTTTTATATATATTTTTCACGACTGTCTCCATAACAATATACAGTTGAAGAGGTGGATTTTTAAGTATCATTGAACCCAAACCTCGAACGTGATTTCAATTTCTAACATGAAAGCACACAATAGGCTAGTTTGCACCATTTATATTTACGTGTTTGTTAGATACATTTCATATACACGATTTGATCATGGATAAATCGGATCCATTACGTAAGATAATTTAATCCTTATAACAATATTTCATGCTTTTTTGTTTTATTTCCACACAATATGCCGTTGATACTTGAATGAACTCGATGAAGTATGCAATCTTGTTCGTACCACTACGTTCGGTCCATGCAGAGCTAGATTCTCCTTTGAAGGATATTCAGCTGTACATTTCAAAACACGTCTTATTTAAAGCGGTTCATATTGCCAATTCCTCACATTGACCATCACAATGCGGTAACACCATTTTTTTTATTTTATGTTGTGTGATGTGTTGTGCGTATTGTCTTGTATGCTATTCGTAACTAATCAATTGCCTTAAATACAGGATCTGCGGATATTAAAACATAATCCCCCCTTATGGTGTCTCTGGAAGAAATTCACGATTAAGTGCTAATTATGGATCATTTCAATCGAAACTCTTAAAGCAGCGTAAAGTGCAATTTAACATTAGTACATTACGTTTATGTTACGAAGTACGAATATAGCATAATTATACATCAGTTTTTCTTTGAATTTTCTTTGCATTGTACAAATAAAGTAAATACCTCGGCTTTTTTACTTATGATATTCCGTTGCAGCTGTAGAATTTGAGAAACCATTCAATCCGAAACGTCAACGATTTTTTTCCGGTTCCAAGCTGGTCTGAATGCAGATAATGGCCATGATTGGAAAAACTTTTCTGTACATGTGTATTGGTTATGTTTCAAATAAACATTTTGTAGAAGTGCTCGCTAACATATTAAAAAGCTTAAATTTAGCATATTTGTTATTGTTTCAGATGTAAAGTATATGTGTCAGTGAAGATAAATAATCCGTGGTGATATGTTTCGTTGCTCGAAATTTCTTTTCGGTATTTTATCTTAAAATAAAATCAATAATTGTTTCCGACACAACAATTCGCATCTACATCACCGCTTAGTTGGTATAACTAATGATCATTTGCTTAGAGAGCTTGAATGTTAATAATAGTGATATATAACATGAGTCAATTTATTCTTTAAAGCATTCGATGGTGCTGTAACTATTGTAATATTAAAATTTTACTTTCATTGGATTATCTTTATGTAAAGCAATAATTCTAATCGTTGGTGGTTTAACAATTTGTGTACTTTGTAAAAGTAACATTATGCTAAATAGCATGTGGAAATACATGTTGACATTTGGTAAATACTCATATAAAGATGTATAACAGGTCTAGTTTCATATTGTCATTGCCCAAGTTTTCTGAAATTCGTAGTATAGCAAACCAAATATGACAAAAATATTTGCTTTTAAACCGATTCCCATTTAATCGGATCTATATTACCAGTTAAATAAGTAATTGCACATCTATTACTTTGCCATGATTACTTTTACTGTTGTCAACATTAACATATTGGTTATAAAGACCTTCACAATGTTACTCACTGTCATTTCACTGCGTGGCCCGATAGGAACGTGCCGGATACAGCCCTGTCTTTTCGTCAGTTCTGGCGCAAGGTTCGATCTGTTACCATCAAAGAAAACACGCCGTGATTGGTCCATAGCAGGTTCGGTCCACACTGTTTTTAGTATTTGTATTAAGCTGTGTTTGAATAATATGTACATGAATGTTTTGTCGAAATCATAGTATCACTGCCTTGCTAACACAAACACAAATCAATAATGCAGTAGTGATTGATTGTGATAGATCAATTAGCACAATACGGTTTTTAATGGTTTACTATTGAAAACTGAACTATTTATACTCATTTTCATGCAACGCTGGAGTCGATCGAACCGGGACGTTTATAGCGCTTGACTACCTGCACGATCGCGGATCGACCGAAAAACAGATCAATGTGTTCGATGCATTGCTCGGGCTCAGAGAACAGAGGATCAACATGGTGCAAACACAGGTTGTCATGCACGTCTTTTAGCTTCAATGGAAGTATAATTACTTTTCAAACGTTTATAACTACCGATGAAAGCGCACTATAATCGCAGTTATAACCTCAGGATACATGCTGCTTCAAATCCCTGAATGTTTATACATAGTGAAATCAATAAATGTTTGAAGGCTGTAATTATATGTTGTTTTCACTTATTAAATGTATTTTGACGGCTTCAGTGCATGTATCTCCACGAAGCGTTGTGTAAGACTCTGTGTCCTATAGAAGATGTAGTCACACAGGAGACTTATTTTGATCTAAGGCATTCGACAGACGCTTTGAATAAGACATACCGGGCAGGTATTGCAAAACACAAAACATTCATATATGGAAATTATTGGTATTATTAAAGACTTCCTTTGCAAACAAGCTATTGTTTGTTGTTCATGTAGTTGCATGATAACATTTCTTTGGCCTTGATTATAATTTGAAGCGTGGCTTTTAAAAAGTCTTCGAAATATTACGGTATGAAGTCCCAAATGCAAATCAGTTTATATTTAAATATAAAACAAACCGCCTACAAACATTGGACTGTTAACAGTTCACATGTTCATGTATTGGTAATTTTGTATTTACGAGAGCTACGTAATGTTCATTATTATATAATAGACATTTCATAGGTGTATACGTTGTTTCACGAGATGGGGAAATCTTATCGTCCTGACAATGAAAATGTTGATTCAGATAATGATAATACGAAAGATTTAGACGGTGAAACGTCTGAAAATAGGCGGAAGAACACTGACCCCACTTTAATTCCGGGTGCTTAATTTTGGTTTACGACTTCAATAGTTATCTTCCTTGTTATGATGAAGAGCCGGGTCGAGTTTCACATAACATTGATTACATAACAATTATTATTTTTTGAAAATATCTTTGTATGGAACCAACTTATAAATTCCAAAATTGTATGGGGACTTTAAAATTGTAAAAATTAATTGATAAATGTCTGTACACCAATTATTGTAATTGTTGTAAACATAAAATAAAGAATTTATAAATCGAGGGTTGAGTGTAAAACTACTATGTATGATAAAGACATGTTAAGCAAATACAATAGTTTCCCGCTCCAACCTCGAAATATGTGTACACCCACGATGTGATTGTTCAATATGGAGTTTGTTTTAGGCTTGAAATAACGAATGATTAAACGGCTTATATAATTATTTATTTATTTAAACCAATAATATGTACTCCCGAAGTTAGCATAACTTTACATTAATGAAGCACTAGATGTTTTTAGCTATTGCCATTGCATAATTGTCAGATTTACGACTAGGCCTATTTTTTAAAGATAAATATAGACTTTACGAAATGGTATTAGATTTGCACGCACACACAAAGGTATATAAATCAACTATTGCAAATAGCTAAAATAAATATCTTAGTTAGGAAGTTAATGCGGGATACAAAGGTGCGTCAATTTCGTCTCAACAATAGGGACATGCTATTCTAAACATGTATCTAGGAAAATCCCAATATCATGTTTCAACCGGTATTTCTTTTGTTAATTATTCGGGTTTAATTTCCCTTTCGATAATTGCTTCAAAATGCATTTAAACAGGTATAACGAAATTAAAATTAATATTTGAATTCGTTAATGTATAAACTGTTTGAACGCAGCTGTGAAGTCCATATGCTTCGAATGCGTTTCTTAGGTTAAATATATGTATATGAATGACCCTCTATAAGCATCGAGTAGTTATCCTAAAGGACAGACTGTTATATTTAAAATTTCACGTTGCCATAAACGTCAATATTTGATTAGTGAGCTTCCTTATTTCAGATGAAAGATACAGACCTGTATTGAGATTGTCTGTACATTTAGATGGAAACAACGACTACATAAATGCTGTTTATAAAAACAATCACGTATTCCGTTAATTGTAAAAATATAATATGCTCTCCGAACAATTTCGGGGGTATATAGTCGCCGCTTTGTCCGTCTGTCCTTCCCGTTGTGTTGTCAAGAGTATTTCTCAGCAGCTACTGACCGGAATTCAATGACACTTCATAGGAAGCTTCATTATCAAGAGGATTTGTATACTGAACTAGGACGTTCCGCTTTTAATTTTTTTCTTTCTCAGAGTTATGGGACTTTGAAGATTACTGCTATTAGCATTTAGTGAACATTCATTGTTATGTATATGTCTACGGAACTACTATTGGGAATTCAATGTCACTTTATAAAAGCTTCATTACCAAGAGGAGGTGTGAACTGAATCAGGGCGTTCAGATTTAATGATTTGTTTCTCAGAGTTAAGGGACTTAGAAGATTTCTGAAATAAGCATTTAGTGCACAATTCTTGTTCAGCCTATCTAAATCCAACTTCTGGCCAGAAATAAATAAAACTTTATAGGAAGCTTCATTACCCAGAGGAAGTATGCACTGAACAAGGATAGTGTGCTTCAATGATTTTTCTTAGAGTTATGGGACTGCGAATATTTCTGAAATAAGTGTTTAGTGTACAATTTGAGGTTAATTTATTTTTAAACAACCAGTGACCAGATTCCAATAAAACTTTATGAGAAGCTTTTTTGTTATGGGAAATTGAAGATTTCTGAAATTATAATATAGTGCACAATTCTTTACCGGACTATTTCTCTGCAACTAAAATCAAACTATATGTGATGTTTCATTATCAAAATGAGGTGTGCACCGTACATGATGTTCCCTTCAGTAATTTTCCTTTGAGTTATGAGACTTTGAAGGTTGCTGAAATAAGTGTATAGTGCGCAATTCATATCCCGACTGTTTCTCAGCAACTGTTAGCCAATAATCAATGAAACTGTATGGGAAGCTGCATTACCCAGAAGAGGTGTTTACTGCACCAAGATGCTCCGTTTCAACAATTTTTCTTACAGTAATGGGACTTTGATAATTGCTGAAATTAATATATAGAGAACAATTGTCTGGACACCGCTCGCCTGATTGCTTTCCCATTACTTGGCAAAACGCATTGGGGAGCATTCATCCGTTCACTGATATTCTTGTTATATTCACCTTAGGTGTGGTGTGAGATAATGAAATAGGTAGGAAAGTAGACAAATATTCAAATAGGCAGATAACTATAAGGGTAGATAGTGGTAATGAAGAAAGATAGACAGATATATAGATAGATAGATAGATAGATAGATAGATAGATAGATAGATAGATAGATAGATAGATAGATAGATAGATAGATAGATAGATAGATAGATGATTGATAGATTGATAGATAGATAGATAGATAGATAGATAGATAGATAGATAGATAGATAGATAGATAGATAGATAGATAGATAGATGATAGGAAAGTAGGCAAATATTCATATAGGTAGATAGCTACTAGGGTAGATAGTGTTAAAGAAGATAGATATATAGTGGTAAATAAGATAGAATGATAGTGGTACAGAATATAAGTAGATAGTGGTGGTAAACAAGGAAGGTAGATAATGGTAAATGTGAAATGTAGATAGGGGTAAACAAAGTATGTAGAAAGGGGTAAATAATATAGATAGTGGTACAGAAAATAGGTAGATAGGGATAAAGAAAATTGGTAGATAGTGGTACAGAATATAGGTAGGTAGTGGTACAGACGATTGGAAGATAGTAGTAAAGAAGATAGGTAGATAGGGTAAAGAAGATAGTGGTAAAGTATATAGGTAGATAGTGATAAAGAATAAAGGTAAATATATGTAAATAATTTATGTACATAGTGGTAAAGACGATAATTAGAATGTGGTAAAAATAAATGAGCTAGAGCTGTAGGTAAAACTGCAGATTGAGATATAGTTAGTGGGGAAGGTAATGAGGTAAGTACATAGGTACATATGTAGGCAGAGAGACCAATACGACAGTAAATACGGAAGTATGTAGATGGGTAGTTAAGAGTTGTAGGTAGATATATACGTAGAGGTATAATATTTTGTAAAAAGTAAGTTAAATCATAGGTAGCCGAATTTGTAGTTATATAAGTACATAGAGCGGCAGCGTGGTACGAAGGCTGAGCTGTAGGGAAAATGGCATGCACTAATGTCAAGAAGTGGTAGTTAGCTAGGTAGATAGAAAGTAAGGTAGAAAGGTATGCCAAATGAGGTATAAAAAGATATAGAAGAAGGTAGATAATTCGGCAAATAGTTAGTTGAGTGGTATGCAGTTACATTCAGGTAGATGTAAAGGGTCAATGTTTTGCATTTGTTTCTTTCACAGCTTTCTCGAGCAAGACAAGCTTGTTTTTACCCAGTCAGCAAACTCAGAAATTGATTTTGTTCGCATGCTACACGACCAAAATGTGAACACTGTTGTTGCATTTTGTGAGCTGGTATGTAGAGGATCATATTTATTATTCGATTTAAATTCTGGTTTCTTCATATTGAAAGAAATATATGCGCATTGTTTGGTCTCGTCAACTCTCCAATCACCACACACGGCAGACACAAACATGTATTTCTATTTTATCACGCTGATAAATCGTCATACAAGTACGACTTTCAAATTGAGTTTCATAAGATTAGTGATGACAATAAGTTGTGTGTATTTAAATCCAAACAAAGCAGATGATAATCAAACTTGAGACAGACGACACTACATAATTATATTACTATATGTTTTATAACTTCAAGTTTATATACACATTTCTAACAGTTAAATATACACTTGCTGTTAAGAATGTGAATACCGGAATAGCATTAAAGCGACACAAAGATAGCCAACAGTTATTTTCTATCCAAATGTGAAGTTGTGGTGTTTTTGTGAAAAAAGTATGCTTCACTATAATGGTGCGCAATAAACTGGTATGATATGTTAAGGTAAGTCCTTGTGTGCCCGTGGATGACAGCGAAACAACCATAAAAGCGGGAAGTGAGGTCCCAGATCAGCCTGTGCGGACTACACGGGCTGATCCAGGGCGACACTTCACGCACAGGCATTAAGCCAGGGTTTCCAACGACTAGCCTCATATGTATACAGACTGTCACTGATATATCAATGCCCACAATGTACTGCTCAGACGTGTACTATTCTTTGCCTCTAAATAGAAAGGGACATCTTAATGTTTTAACGTCATGTCTGGTCCTATTGAAAACACGTAGTAACCATTGAAAGTATTGACACTAATAAGCTATTAAAGGTTTATTACTGGTGCATTGTATAGAGCTACATCTACGTTTAAGGGATAACACACGTTATTTTTGTTTACTCGGTGAATTAAGTTCTTTGTCCTTATAAGGACTCAACATGCATTTTTAAAAAGGTCTTGGTGGTGGTTAGTTTGTATTAGATTATCTTACACGTGTGTATGATACTTTAAGACATTGCAATATTCAAAATGATAATGACGCCGCCGTGTTTGTGTTATCTTGTAAATCATTAGCAATTACTCATCAAGGACATTAACTAGAGTAACCGTCCCTTTTAACTATGAAACAATACTGTTCCCTAAGGAAACTAATTGTCCTGTAAGTGGATGTCATGTTGGTTTCTACTCTCACTACCGTGATATTTAACAATTTACCGGTACATAACTTCCCATATCTGCTTTATGTATTATTATGAACAAGCACCAAATTACGCAAACATATTAACAAACAGAATTGCGTTGTTGACTATCTCTTACTGAATTATGTTCGTGGTTTATCTTACCGTAATGAGCGGTTTATTTTCAATACTTGGTTTTACAATAATAAATAACACATACAAGAGTGTTCTGTTTATCTGCATTCCGATACAACCGATACCTGCTGGCCCTTATAAATCACATGCTCAAGGCTGTTTATCTGCATTTTGTATGGCAGTTTAGATTAGCTGTTCACGCAACGCCCAGTTTTTATTGACATCGATTAAACTACTAAAACCTAGAGGCGAAGTAACCCAAATATAATTGCATCATTTATCATTGGTAGATTGTCGTTCTTTATCCGTTTACTATAATAAATCACAAGCACAAGATACAAGCACAAAATTGTTTAAATAATCGATATCTTATTGCACGTTTTTCGTCAATCACCCACGGGTACAGTGATGTTTACAGATCTTTGTGTTTTATGGCTTTTCCGATAAAATGTATACGAAACAGCCGGTTTATATTTAGACGTTATAAACTAGTTAATAAAAGAAAAGAGAAGTAATTCAAATATTACTTTACCATTGTCCATTGTTAGTTTTGTTTTCTTCACAGTCGCTTGTTTTAAGAAGATAACACAGATTGTTTGCAATATTCAGGTATAAGACAATAAGCTATTCAAAATAATTGCGAAGGAAATACTCTCGGAATACAAATGATAATCTTTCAATATAAAAACGCAGTTTTTGAATACGTTGTTGGTTTATATTTCAAAAATGCTTCACGCAGTCTAAATATTTAATTTGCACTAGATACAGATTGTAATGATCTTGTCATTTACCACTGCAAATATTGTTACTGAAATAATTGTATTTGCAGCAATACGAAAAATACAACAACATGCAACTACTTTGACGCGTACGAAAATGTTTTTATTTCTACATCAATCAGGCAATCCACAATCTCGATACAAGACCTGATTAAACAATACATGTCGTAACAATATATTCGACGTCTATGGTAAGTCTGACAATAAGGTATGTAAGCCAAACTTCGTACATAAATACTTATATTTAAACTGACAAATGCGTAACACGGTTGGTTTTCCTCTTATAACTCACTTATCCGTCACATGAATGACAAGATCCAAACGGCACACAATACTCACATATAAAATTATACTTAACTCCCACTAACAGATCTGTTTATCTTTTACATTACATGTTGTTGTTTTTTGAAATTTTAGACGAGTTTCACTTTTTTTAGAATTTCGTGTATTACGATCTTAGACGTCGATATATTAAACGCAAATACTAGCATCGCCCAAATATCCCTAAATTTACCGAATTAGTAAAAACAGCAATTAAAAGTGAACTATGCGGATTATCGATGTATTTATATTACAGCCATCTCCGACACAAAGATATGTTATTTTAATATATAAAACATATTTTACGGATACGCACTTAACAAATAAAAAAAATTGTCTGTCTTTCGTCCATTTGCAACTACTTGTTCTCCTTCATTCTTTGCTGTATGTATATTTATATGTAAGTTACCATGACTTTAATAGTTTGCTGTATGTATTTTTAAACGTAAGTAACGTATACGTTACGTCAGGTATATTAAACCATTTTTGCAACTAATGCAAAATTATTGTATTATTATAAATAATCTCTAAGCCTATATAATTTAAAGTGACAAAGATACGTGCATGAATAAAAGACCACGATTACGTTGTTATTAATATTTTGCTATATTTCTAACACTCAGATAATAAATCGTTCAATGTTTTTAGCACTTAGATTATAATATTGTTCATGAAAGACGTCCTAACCGGAAATTGCAACTGTATGTACGTATATGTAACTAACGCTGTTTGAACTAATGAGTGTATACTTACTGTTCAAAATAACGTTTCTTCTTCTCTTCTTCTTTAAAAATGTCTATGTTTGATCTTCAGAGTTTTAAGTTTTACTTAATCAAATAAAAAAAGAATTAAAGATAAAAAGAGCAATACAGATAATAATGGCTAGATGGTATACAATTGAATACATTGGGCATCTGTGCATACACGGCAAGGTATTTTGGTAACTAGTACATTATTTTTGTAGTCAAGTTCCTTACATTTTCCACTGCTCCTACAGTTTAAAGCTCGGAAAGACTTACCTAACACTGACCTTGAATCCAGGATTAAATCATTCACGAGCGTCGGGTCGATATGCCCTTTGCGGTGGAAGCATGGTAGTCGAGACAATGGTAATTATAGTGTGCTTATTGCGTACGAGTATAGAAGGAACACTCAAACGTAGTCAAATGTATTCATTTACATCGTTGAAAAAATGATAAATGTATCGCTCTTTTAAATTTCGATTGCATTTCAAATATTTCAATAGAGTTGTTATATATGAAAGCTTTCATTTCATCTTATTTAATCTTCCATCGATACTCCAAACTTATTACAAATATGTCTTCCATATGTTTGCGGTGTTGCACCCACTGTTTATGACCAGTGTAGTTTGATATGTTTTTCAATAAGCCGGTGCAATATTAGGATTTTTATCATTCGGGACTACTCGCAGGAAGTTTTCATAACATTTGATTGGACATTGACAAGGTCAAAAGTGAAATTAGACAGTTACGAGGAACAAAAATCAATGACCCAGGAAAATGACCAATGTAAATGACAATATTAATGGTATTTACAACCACCGTTTCTTGAAAGCCATAAGGTCCTATGAGCATTATTTGCACCTATGCTCAAGGCACCCTCTGACGTTTAAGGGACGCTTTGAAAGGTAGGGCGCCACACGCACATTTTGAAGGGACGCTTTTGTACATGAAATAAACATATTCCCCGGTATTATAAAATGCATACAATAAGATCAGCGATTTGATGCACCAAACTGTCATGTTGTCATACAGAATATTTTCTATTTCTATGCATGATATAGTTCCATGGTGGTATAGTAGAATATCAATTTTTAAATGATTTAAGAAAATTGTAGGCATAATTTAAACAGGAATTTGAAGCATTTCAAGGCAAACAAACTGAACATATTCAAGACATTCGTTGTTTAAGATGAAACTATGCAATACGCGTGTTACAGCTTGGGAAATCAATAAACCATCATATTCTCTACTACTTGAATATTGGGAGTGTAAAATAAATACAAGAAACGTTTATAAATGATATAAACATTTTTTTTTTAATATTTGTTTGGATGCAAGGATACATTCTGTTTGGATTCAAGGATACATTCTCAGTAGAAAAGTCAGAAGATTTATTAAAAGCATACACTTCCTTAAAGGTGTGGCATTATGTAATGAGTTGTTCAGTCGTGAGCAGTATCGACATTGATTATTATGTTGCTTAATTTCAAAAATAAACTATTAATTTAAACACAGGCATTTGAATTTTAATTTTGACAAAAAATAAAGTTAAACGATTTGACTTATAAGCTTATCGGGTCCGAGACCTTTGGTCTGGATGTATCTTTTAATATGACAATGTATATGGCTAATATCTTTATTGAGCTATCGTAAACTCTTAATATACACTGTATGTATACTTGTCATTCGTGGAAACCGTGGCCTTGGTTAAAAGTCCTTAACGCTTGAGAAGCAGGTTTGTTGTTTGAATGGCTTCGTGCAAATATCTTGGTAAATAATTCAATAGTGGATATACCCATAGTCCATCACTCGACATGTAAAATATTCAGGCACCAGCCAAATGATGGATACTGACACTTGAATTAAAGTACCAAATTTATAAGCATGGTTAGTGCCTAAATAATGATTAAGAGTGTTCAACAAATTTTAACATTTATGACCTTTCGTGGATGTACTTGTTAATTATTGTCATATTTACTTACATTTATTACACAATACTGTCGCGTCCGCCGAAAACAACGAATGGGTAGGGAACGTGGGATGTACACTTGTTGTATATGCTAAACAAATACTGAAATGTATCGCATTGCGTTTTTATATTGTATACATTAAAGTAGGTGTTGATTTACAAACTGGAAATTTTCAAACGAATCACAGAGGTTGCTTCGTGTATTTGTCTGTTTGTATTACTGGTTTAATTATCTTACATGAACGTGAAAAGAACAATGGGCTTTTCCTTCTTTCTTTCTTTCTTTCTTTCTTTCTTTCTTTCTTTCTTTCTTTCTTTCTTTCTTTCTTTCTTTCTTTCTTCCTTCTTTCTTTCGTTCTTTCTTCTTTCTTTCTTTCTGTCTTTCTTTTGTAACATTTCAAAATAATAATAATAATCATAATAATCTTTCTTTTTTAACATTTCAAAATAATAATGATAATCTTTCTTTTATAACATTTCAAAATAATAATAATAATCGTAATAATCTTTCTATTTTAACATTTCAAAATAATAATAATAATAATAATAATAATAATAATAATAATAATAATATGTAAATGTATTCCTCATTAGATACCCAAAGACATGGATTATTTGCTGATGCTGCCTTATGGCATATAAGTGTCATATTAATTCGAATCTTAATTAAGAATGCCAACGAATACTCGAATAATTGATTATTCAAATACATTATTAATATAAAATGATCATTAAAAATAACGAACAGCGTACGTTTAAAGCCTTGACAACACAATATGTGGTTATGTGCCAGTTTGACGCGAAAGTTAACATTTTGGAGGTGTGTGAGCACAACTTGTCATAATGTATTGAGGAGGACGATTCGTAAATGTATTCCTAAAATATATTTTGAAATATAATTATTGTTTACACATCCATCCATGTATACTTGTATATATTACATCAATACAACTGCACGACTATTATAAAACTCGATACAACAATCAATTGTGTGTTTTTATCATGATGATGACAACAACGATGACGATGGTGAAGAAATAGAAGAAGAAAAAGAACAAGAAGAACATGAAGGAGAAGTTGACGATGATGATAACGCCGACCACGACGCCGACGACGACGACTGCGATGATGATGATGCTGATGATGATGATACAGATACTGATACAGAACTTGATGAAGGTGATGACGATGATGATGATGATAATTATAATTACGACGATGCTGATGCTGATGATCATTATGATGGTGGTGGTGGCTGTGGTCATGATGGTGCTGCTGCTGCTGCTGATAATGATGATGATAATGGTGATGAGAAAGTGTCAAATAAAGTTTCACCACTGACTTTTAATTTGGTTATAATATGAACGGTAATTAAAATTGATATGTTATGTTGATTGGGTCGATATGTTTTAAATAACTGTTTCTAGTATCAACCTATTTTTAAGCGTTTGAAAATTAAATAATGTGATTTTTGTTTATTTATTTAAATTCTTCACGCATATATAGCTAATAAACTCCATCTAATTTATTTAAGGTAATTGACCAAGTTGTGTTTCGTCCAGGGCGGAAAGTTTGTTATCTGTCACATCAAACAATACTTGTATTCATGTTTCTTAAGGAAATATACTAAGAAACAACAAAACGATAAACAATCAACGGTTTAAAACTTCCCACAAATAGTAAAATGCCTTTCTGAAAGTTGTCAATTATAATGTCTTATATGTTTTTACTATGTTCTGTTTGCATATTTGTATAAAATATGCAGTAAAAAAGGACGATAAGGAAAAGTTTCCCTTCCAAACTGCATATACTAGAAGAAGTAAAAGTAGTAGTAGTAGCAGTAGCAGTAGCATTGGCAGCAGACGTGGAAGTGGAAGTGGTAGTGGTAGTAGTAGTAATAGTGGTAGTAATAGTAGTAGTAGTAGGAGTAGAAGTAGTAGATCAAGTAGTAGTAGTAGCAGAAGAGGTAGTAGTAGAAGTAGTAATAGTTGTTGTTGTTGTAGCTGAAGATAATAGTGGCGGAGGTGGTGGCGTCGTTGTTTTTACCTTTTATTTTTGTTAAATTTTATGTGTGTTGTCTTTAAAAAAACTTTATGTAAATACAGTATATGTACATTCATTTGCTCAGAAAGGTAAACCACTACCGGTAGATCGATGCGATTGATAGAAAATAGTGCGTTTTATATTACATTTTCACTTTATTGAAAATATAAATTCGTATAGGTTTACTGTTTCAACAGTGAACAATCAAAGTTTATTTCACCAATTCAATTCAATAATGCGCTGGAAAGCATATACTACAAACAAAATATTAAATATTTGTATTGTTAGAATCCATATCATCAAAGACACGTTATTATTTGCATCCAACATCAATTGGTATACGGTCTTTGAAGACAACTGCCTTGTGGTTTATTAGTAAATATTCAATCTCAAAATATTTATATATCAAAATGAATTTTTCAAATTGCTTTATAACGCAATATCGTTAATCCACAGAGGAATGCACATATTAAAAAGGTGCATTGTCTATAAAACGATGCTTTCGCACACAAACTCACTACTCTATTCTAAACATACTTAGATATTAATTTATAAGTAATGACTTGTGCAGTGCTGTTAACAAAATTTTATGAATAAAGACGTGATATCAATATAAATGAACTTAGCAAAAATTCTATATATACATGATAATTTAGGTTTGTACATTTTTGCAGCGCTTATCATGTAAATTTTTCTTTCAGCTTTTATTTTTTTAACTTAATTGGATTTCTTAATCCATATGTGCATGAATAATAAATATTAATAAAGTACTGCTGCTGCTCTTGTTGCTTCTGCTGCTTCTGATGCTTATGATGATGGTGGCTATGGTGGAGGTGGTGATGATGATGATGATGATGATGATGATGATGATGATGATAATAATGATGATGATAAGGAGGAGGAGGATGTTTGAACTTAAAGGCCAAATGATCACATGTATACGATCATAAGGTCTCAGAAATAAACAAAAACGTAAACCTCGTAGCCATGGGTTATTCCAACCATAAACTGAACAGATAACATAAATCACGAGAGCTAATGGGCTTACACCAGTAATGGTAAAGATAAAGACCATACTGGTGTGACCGGTTTGAACATGTCATACATAAGCATGTACGCCATAAAGACCTTGAATCATTCTAAATGTCTCTTGCAAAAACACATGTGGACCCGTATTTTGCATCCGTGCATTGCTCTACTGTCACGAGCAGTTATCAATGGAATTTCAATACGAATAAACTCTTATTCCAATGTAAAGTAGTTAAGGTTTAAGATCTTAAATGTAATGCGCATGCATCTTGGGTAAGCCTGACGAATGTGTCGCTGTTAGCACCAAACACTGGTAAAAGTAAATCCTAAAGTTTGTACATGTACGATCTTTCATATAAGTCATTTTCAAAATAAGCAGACGAAAGTGACAATAAAACTTGAAAGCAAACATAATAACATAAAAATGACGAAGGAAACACTTCAATATTAAACAATCAAGATATACTAGTGTCGACTTTTGCATCGATTATATGTGTTGTGTAACCTAAACCAACTGTCAAGTCACCGAATATGCATTACGTTAGTTTCCGCTTGTACAGACGAACAGCTAATGGTCATTAAAGTAGCTTATTATGCGTTTAAATAAACAAACTTTGTTCTTAACCTGTATTCCAATTTAAGCATAATATATGTTAATTAACTTTAGTTTGTTGATTGCATTTATGTCACTATACATGTTCAAGATCGTACATACTAGTACACACTATAATTTATTGAAAGAGATCATAAAGGTAAAACGTCTATAAATTGATATCGACGATCATACTAAACACACAATTTTTATCGTAATGTATAACGTCTCTCTAAACAGTTTATAACACTGACATTTTTTACAGATGAATCTGATACGCGGTGAGCATGCATCGAAAGTCCTTCTAGTCTCACAATGCTATTAAAGCAACGTCTAGGGTTTTTAGGCATTGAATAGCGATAAAGTATACACTTAGATACGTTTTAGACACATCAAATGGCAACATTGTTATTTACTGTGAATTTGTTGATGGTGAATATTGTTTAATTTAGTTATTTGATCTTGATTGAGCCATGACTGTTAGCATGACGAATTGCTACACATTTAGAAGGCCTCCGTCGGTCGTTTGCCGACCATGTACTCTGCGTTTTAAGAGTAAGTGCTGTTGTTGCTAGAACAGCTTCGTCGGTGGCTGTTAAGACTAATCGGGTGTGCCAGTATCTGCTCCACAAAGTGCAGATGTAGTTGGTCCTGGGGGCTGTCTGCATTTTTGTGCCTTTCGCCTGGCTCTCCTGTCTTCTGCCAGCTCCAAGATCGTCCCCTTGTCTATGTTTAGCTTTTTTTTAGCAAGCATCGCCAGCTGGTGTAGTGTGCTACGGTTCCTCCCATATCGCTGTGTTGATTGCCTAGTTTCTATATCTTGCAAACAACCTTTATAACTCAGCTTGGGGTCCTCGGCCAGATTCAAGTTCACTAAAGAATGTGCCCTTGGGAATACGATGCACGTGGCCAATATAGTGCAGTCTGCATTGGTTGGGCAACGATGGCAATAATCTGGGCGCTTGGCACTTTGCCGCTTCAGCTGATGCAAAAGATGCGGCAAGGGATCTCCATGTGGAAATTGTTTAGATTCTGCTGTTGTCCAGGATGAACTTCCGTACGAGCGAGCGACGACTATATAAGTATATATGGATGCATTCGTGAACTATAATTATATTTCAAAATATATGTAAGGAATATATTTACGAATCGTCCCCAAAAATGCATTCTGAAAAGTTGTGCACACAGGCGTCTAAGATGTTAACTGACGTGTAAAAATGGCAAACTCTCATAACCATATATTGTGTTGTCAGAGCATTAAAAGTACGTGGTTCGTTATTTTTAAAGATCTGTTTATTTTATTATCATTATTATTATTATTATTATTATCATCATTATTATTACTATTTAGTCATCTGGAAAAATTACTCAGCTCATGATTTAATGACAAAATAGGTAGATGAGCTAAGTAAATGTATTCTTAATTAGATACCCAATGACATTGTTTATTTACTGATACTGTCTTATGCAACATAAGAGTCATATTAGTTTAAATCACAATTGGGGATGTCAACTAATACTCCAATAATTGATTATTTATTAATAATTAAACATTTAATAACCATACTAATAATATTAATAAATAATAAAAGTAATAAAAATAAAAATGATTATACTACTACTACTACTACTACTACTACTACTACTACTACTACTACTGCTACTACTACTACTACTACTACTACTACTACTACTACTACTACTACTACTACTACTACTACTACTACTACTACTACTACTACTACTACTACTACTACTACTACTACTACTACTACTACTACTACTACTACTACTACTACTACTACTACTACTACTACTACTACTACTACTACTACTACTACTACTACTACTACTACTACTACTACTACTAATACTACTACTACTACTACTACTGCTGCTACTACTACTACTACTACTACTACTCAAAATGGATTCGATCCGATCGGATATTACGAATACCCGTTGCATCACTAAAGACAATTATCTGTTTCAAATTGGACGCGTCCTATTGTTTCACGTATGTAACTTTTGCATTTTCACTAAAACTTAAGTATGTTAAAGAGGCATATAGACGGTATTTCTCAAAATTACAGATATATATTAAAACGACATTATTTCCTATTATTCTCGAATTTATTATTTAAGTTACACCAATATCTTGACCGTTGTCAAGTTTAAATTACTTTTGAATGGTAGGGTCCCTTAAAATTGGAATGAAAATTGGAAAAATGGGACCTACTCAGAGTTTAGTTGACATTTTCTCTATTTTCTCGGACAAATAGTTATTCATATTACGGAAAACAGCCACCTGCTGTCATAATTCGCTGTGAAATGTAGTATTGCGCATTATGGTTACTCACATGTTGCTTGATGCCTACTACTACTTGTTCAGACTAAGTGGTAAATTAGATTGAAGATGCTTATTACATTTTGCCGGTTACTGAGCATTAAGTAAACATATCGATGAGATTACTGGCAATAACCATCAAGCAGGTTAGCAGGTTAAAATTTAGAAGAAAAAATGATAGCATAATCTTAGAACAGCCAACATGCATGCTTGACAGTCAGCAAAAATGGGACCTACTCAGAGTTTAGTTGATATTTTCGGCACTTTTCTCGGAAAAATAGTTATTCATATTACGAAAAACAGCCACCTGCTGTCATAATTCGCTGTGAAATGTAGTATCGCGCATTATGGTTACTCGCATGTTGCTTGATGCCTACTACTACTTGTCCAGACTAAGTGGTAAATTAGATTGAAGTTGCTTATTACATTTTGCCGGTTACTGAGCATTAAGTAAACATATCGATGAGATTATTGGCAATACCCATCAAGCACGTTAGAATTTAGAAGAAAAAATGATAGCATAATCTTAGAACAGTCAACAAGCATGCTTGAACGTCAGCAAGCAAGCATTTGTTTCTTAAAAACAATTCAATAAAAATTGTTTCACGTGCTTAAACTATCCGCAACGTCTTTTATTTACAAGGGTTCAAACATAGGGAACGCATTATTTCAGACAAGCTTAAACTACGTCAAATATTCAGTTACCTTTTTGACAATCTGAATGATATCTAAGAGACATGTGAATGTATTTCTTAATATATGAATATACAAAGACATTCAAAATTAAAGAACATTTCAAATCATTTAGAAACCTCCTGGGGAAATCGCCATAGCCAAATCCACTTTGCAACTGTAAAGGCGTAACAAAAATGTGAATACTGAGCCAATAACAAGGCAGTTGTAATATGTGTGTAACCTCATTATGAACGGGTGTTACAGTGCTCTTCATTTAAGCCACGACAAAAATGAAGTGTAATGCATCAATAAAAATTACATTGTGCTTTGTATAAAACACAATACATAGTTATAAAAATTGATACAGTGCTGTGGATAACACATAATGCATTGTTTTGACATTTGCATTATACTTTGAATGAATTATTGTTAGAGTTTATCAATTTCATCTCCATGAAGTACCTCAAAAGTAACATGTCGAAGCAAACTATAACACTAGCATTAGATAAATAATCGAACGTACAACCTCTTATTCATACATCTTGTGTTGAGTAAATATTAATAGAAAACAAAAAACATTTGATTTATTGTACGGAGTTAGAAAACATAATAAAATTGAGAGTTGACCACTCTAAATCAAATTGCAGAATACATTATTAAGACTTTAACAAAATATCATGAAACTCCGTTGTATTTTGCAATACGTATCTGATTATTAATTATTTTTAGCACATTAGAGAAGATACATGTTACACAGATATTTGGAAATTGGCTAAAATGTATGCACATTATAATAAGTTAAAAAAACGATATACGCATATTGTTAATTAAACAATCAAGGCAAAGAGGATATTATTATGACATGACGTGTGAGTATAATATTCACATACTCCCAAATATAAACGTTGGTACTCACGATGAAAGTGCAGGGTCCCGATAACTGCCACTGTCAACACCATGGCAGGTCTAAATGCCATACTGCAAAAATGCATAATGGACAATTTGAGAATTCGAGACAAGTGCACTTCGCGCTTGAATTACGCGTGTTTCATGTTCTGTTTTGTTTTGATTTGAAATCGGAATCATTTTTATTTTAACTAATATTCACATACTCTAAAACATACACGTTGGTACTCACGATGAAAGTGCAGGGTACACTTTGCCACTTTCAAACACATGCCACGTCTAAATGCCAAACTGCAAATACATAATGGACAACGTGAGAATTCGAGGCAGGTGCACTTCGCGCTTGAATTATTTCCTATAGTTTTATATATGTTCGTGCACGTGTTTCACGTTTTAACTGATACCATAACTGAACGTTTAGTAGTATGTTTTGTATTTCAAGCACAATGGACGTGGTTGCGAATAATAAGCAACCCGCAAATTTAAGTGATTGTACGGTAGATACGGTCAACTCAAAGGTATGTTGTTAATAAGTTGTTAATAAGTTATACAACATAATCCCATTCATACACTAAGTAAGCGAATGATATATTTCCATTTTTTGAAAGGACGACATATGCTTTATGCAAAATTCGTATAAAGCCATGTAAATAGTGAACAATTCGCAAAATAGATCTGCATAAAAGTCCATTGACAGTTGTTTAACTATCAATTACCAAACCTAGCTCTTGGGGCGACTAATTTAACAATCATCACTTACATTGATACGCATATATAACATCAAGTCACAAAAACATTATGGATAGGACACATTAATAGCATTCTTATTCTAAATATTTTATGAATAAAAAAAACAATGACAACTGCAAATTGTTTCGGCTAAATATTAAAACTGTGTAACGTTTCTATTAAGAACCATATTGTTACCATGATATTTCAATTTATTTCATATCTGGTTTTACAAGCTTAGTAGTAGAAGAAGAAAAAGTAGTAGAGATTTTAGAATAAATGAGGAAAATGACATATGTAATGAAGATTGAAAATTAATTTTCTTCATGTTTACTGATTCTCAAAACAAGACGCACACGTTCATCGTATCTCTTCGTGCACTCGTTTGCTAAGTAATTTTTACGTAATGATTGATTGAAATTCAGACAGACAGATGGACGGACAGAGCGGCGAGTGGGCGGGCGAACGGGCAAGCGGGTGTTTGGTATATGCGGATGGATGGACGGTCAGACACATTTTTAAACGTCGCAACAATGATTGTTTTCTATTCAGCTCAGTCTTTTTAACAATTGTATCATTCGTTAAGTATTTAAGATCCTTTAAACTCACATTGATAAATAATATTGTTACTCTATCTGGGCAAGTTTATTCCATTTTATGTTTTACATTGTTAAACTTTTCAAAATGATCTATATTAAACTTATATATGAAGATCTGTTTAATATGGATTTACAGTCAAAATGCTCACTGGGCACAAGGTACAATGTCGACGCAAAATTGATTGCCTACAATACTATAAATGATATTAGATTATAGATATTCGCTATACTAATACATGGACATTAAATAACGAGTAAATCATTTAATACATAACGAGATATTTGTTAAAAAATCAGCAAAAAGGTTCGAAAACAAAATTAACCCCCAAGCTCACTACTGAGGAGCCAAACGAAGAAATAACAGTGATCTGCGCTTTAAATATTTTGCTTTGTTAGAAAACGTGTGTAACCTATGGTTATACAAAGTACACCCAATTCTGAGGTCAACATGTTAACATGGAAAGGGCCAAACACAAACGACCCATGTTATAAATTGATTTTTATCTCAGAATGCGAAATTTATTTTCCCTTTCTATACCTCGTATTTTTACCGTTATTATTATATGCCAATATTAATATCTTAATTTCAGATCGTTTAAAGAAATTGTCACGTTGACGCCAATTTCGTTTACATAGTCCCTCTAAATGTACTGGTTTGTTCACAATCAGAAACACGCGGGTATACCCATTAGTAATAGACAGGCGGCTAATGAGTCAGTGTATTTATACGGTGAACCGTTCACGATGTTCACAAATGTGCACGAGGAAGATATCATTTCTATTTCGCCAGGTTAAGCAGACGAAAATAACTAATCAGAATTCATCAAAATGTAAACATAAACCAAACATTGAAGTCGGCTGATATAATTGTGCATGTGGATAAATGAAAGATAATATGTCATGATAAGAAAATTAAAATTAACTTAAGAATGTTACTATGGCCAATATTATAAACATATTTAAAACCATGAATACTATTGTGGTTGTTTTGTTGTTGTTACTGCTGCTGTTGTTGTTGCTTCTGTTGGCGTTGTTGATGTTGTTGTTGTTCTATTTATTTTGTGTTCTGTTTTCCGGTCATGTTCTGTATTCAGCACTTATTTTATGATCAATATTTCTCATGCCGCAAACACATTGCTGTTCCGTGGATTAAGACACGAAGAACACGATACAGTTAACATATCTGTCATAGTCACCAGGTGTATACATACAACGCGGATTTGTTTGAAGCAGATCTGCATTTTCATATATGCTATATCAAACCGTGTAAACTGGGCTTAACGCCCAGTAATACGGTCTTCTTTTACATGCATGTCTCAGCAGATCTGCTGAAACATACTGTCTAAATTGGGCCTTCTGCTAGCAAATGTACAAAACAGTTGTAATAGAACGTGTTTTACATCTTCCATGCCAAAAACACGTGGCTCTTGAGCAAATTGAGCCTCGAGGAACATAAGACAGAACATAGATATGTCTTTAAACAGCAGAATTGTTTGAAAAATACCTGCGTTTTCATATCTGCTTAAGCAAAACGTGTAAACTGGAATTAACATTCGTTACTCGTAAGAACACAAACCTTGTGCAGACATTTTACACTAATACATATTTAGGTCAAGCCCTACTCTAACATGGTTGCCGGTTTGTATTAAGATAGTACGCTCTGCACAAACAAAAGAATGTCGGATAATGATGGTTGTCTGCAGTAGGCGGTTTTATAAGTTACGTCTTACCATTGATATCTACAAGAAATGTGTACGCTATATATAGGATCTGACACGAGTTGTCATTTCATACCATATTTTATTAAACGAGTTCAGGAATTGTGTTAGTAAGCGAGAATGCTTATCACATGATTTAAAAACGCACATTTAACCAAACTCTGTTGAGTACTGACGTGACGTCATTTGAATCCCCATAATTTCAAAACCGGCAATAATTTTGGTCATAGTTGTTTAGTGTCAAACCGTCATGGTAAGTGTTTATTGTATTTCTGTCTAACTATTGAGTACAGAAAAAGTCGTGCTGAATTAAAAAAAGACGCTAAACACACTAGGAATAAAGAAAAATAAGTAACGTGACCCTAAAAGACAACGTCAGTATCTGTTTGTGTGGATAAAACGTCCGCTCAGGGTAAGTGTTTTATAAATATCTCTATTGTTCGTCGTGCTATTAAAATAAGACGTTGCGCAAAAAATGCACGGCATTGGCTTTCTAACGGTGTATACAGTGGTTAATACTTTCTTTTAGTTTTCTATGACACTTCGACATCAATTTCTAATTGTAGAGGCAAACATCAGTAGCAAACTGACGAATAATACGATTTCAGACAAATAAACATTTAAATATTTATATAAAGATTGTTCGAATATTTAATTTACATATTTATGCTGATAAACGAACTTATTTCCAATAACTGACCATAAATTGCCTTTCTACAAGAAAAATAAACTTGGTGAACGTTAGTTGATTAAGTGATTTCTAACGTCAGCAGTGAAAAGATGCCAATGTAAGTAGCTTGTCTTTTATTTTACTAAATATATATGGAACTGGCACTGGTGATTATTATTCATGCGTATTTAAGTGTTATAAATAAAAACGCTTTTTTCAGAATGACAAGGAGAAAAAAACTTGAGTTTAAACAGGAACAAGAGGACACACATGACAACCTGCAGTTTCGTTTCGATGTCATTAATCTAGACGCCCAGTCTTATAATATTTAAAGGTAAATCTGTCCAAATAAATCTATTATTTCAACATTTATTTCTGAGTTGTTGGACATATTGTTAATGAACGTTACATTATTTATTATAGCTTAACAATACCATATAAACTTAATTATATACACTTCAATAACATATACTTATATAATTATCATAATTCACTAATTCGGTCATTTTGAACCGAATTACAAAATCTCTTGAAATAAAATTGTGCAATACCTTTTGTAGACAATTTAAGATTTTGGTCCAAATGAGAATAGGTACTTGCCGTGTGATAGCTTGAGTTGAATAAATAATTATAATGATAATTAACTGTAATTTTACAGGAGCAATACGTCTGCCAAAAATTGAAAGGGACGCCTAAGCAATGGTTAGTGTCATCTATTGGAAAAGCCATTCAAAAGGAAACTCCTGATGCTCCTGATGTCCCATGGAAGAGTTCCTGCAGATATAAATGTGGATTGGGCTACCTTCCAGACATAATTCGCATTCTTCACAAGTACGATATGTCGTCCTACTTTGAAACATTCAAATCAGCTGGCGACTTTCCTACCAAAACAATGTTTAGGCGAATCTGCTCACAGCGCATTCACGAACTGGAGGAGGCACAGTGGCAACAAAGAATGACTGGAATTCCGGATATTTCGAAACTTACACCATCTTAACATCGCTAACATCAGGTATATAACCAGACAGCGGCTTGAGTACCTTCCGTTAATGCGTGTACATGCGAGAAATGTGGACACCCGTACCAGGTCCTAGTTTACCATATCGTTATAGGCTGTACAGACAATAACACCTACAAATTGCGTGAATCCATCCTAAACGAACTGTCCGAGTTCTACAGCATCGACATGCGCGCAGTTGTACAAACTTAACCCGATGATATTACACGCTTAATTCTGGGACAGTGTGACTGTATAGCTACGAACTTGTGTGACAGTCGATACATGGAGTTAATAATTTGTACTGCTAATGTCTTGCAAAGATATGTTCAGTGACAGTGATACAACACAGGAAATTCAACCTTAATGTAACAGTGATAAATATATTTATTTCAATATGATAACATCATTACTGACAATGTTTCATTTCGCTTTTCCTGAAAGATAATAGCTCATATGTGGTGTAAATTGGTATATATATGAATATTGCCGTACCATCTGTGTGAATTTCATTAAGGATCTTAACGATTTTTTTTTATTATACACTTGTTATTGAACAATATTGCACATCGATCATTAACACTAGCTATGATAAAAAACGATATCATATGCATAACGGATCCCTGTGAATCATTATAAGTTACGTTTTTCTGACCATTTCAATAAATTGCAACTAACATTCAGTTTTATCTTGCTTCGCTGGTGTTACAAATTGATTTTTGGATGTCTTATGATAAATTTTAGGTAACAATATGTACACAATACTGTATCATCCAGCGTGTCATAGGCAATGGGAATATGCATTTCAAACAGATTTGTGTGACTCGTTTGTGCCATGTTTTGCAATCTTACACAACGGATACATAAATTATATTTTGTTTTTAAATTGAAGTTTGCATATAAAATAAACATACACATATTTTTGATTGTTATATACTATAATGAATGTCTGAAGTGTACAACAACATTTACATCCTGCAACATACTTTGTCCGGGCAAAATGTATAGTCCAGTTAAGTATTTAATGGCTGTATCAACCTCATACAATACAGATCGTATTTATCGATAATTACTGACTTATCGAAAATAAAATGTAAATAGAAATCACGGATTATTTATTGAACATTGCTCCTAATAACTTATTTGTCATTGTGATACAGATATCAATGTATATAGAACATTCTAGAGGAAAGAGCAATTGCATCACCTGACAATACTCAAATAAAAATCAGTACTTGACATCCATTTGCAAATATCAAATAACTGGTTAGAAAATAATGAACAGTCGACACAGGTTGCTTGTATCTGCACAACCATTTACTCGCAATGTTTGTTGGACCAGTGGCTCGACAATCTTGTGCGGTATCGTTATGACATATAACTTTCAGGGCTTACACAGGGACTGCTTATTTATTGTTGCAATTGTGTGGTAATGGCATTTTATTTGTCAAGTCCATCCACGCAATTCACAATATCCTGCATATCGTCTCCTCTACTGTGCTTGGTTAGGTCCGACTTCGTTGCTAACTCTTTTTGGCGATTCCGACACATGCTGTGTTGTTTGCCCGTGTACATTGCACCAGAATATACACATTTCTGCCAAGGAAAAAATGATAAACGCATGAATACCATGACCAAATGAAACATTTACTGGAGGCGTGCCTGTGTAAAATGCATCATCACATGTCAGTTATAATAAACAGCAACAAACTAATTTAAAGTTATGTTTAATGTACCATCTAGATTAAACTTAGTTCTATCAAACTTTGAAACTAAATTGTGACTGAACGCTTAGGCAAAGTGCTTATGAAATCACTCACATGAAATTAACGGCCGTTTTGACGTACTTTGTGCATTCGCAATTGCCATATTGTCTATAGAGAATATCCACAGAAGCCACACACATCAGATATAGCTGAAATGCACAAATACAATATGTCAATACCTTATTACATTGATGATTTAGCAATGAGAACCCGTGTCTGGCCTCAATTAACTTGACCTTTTTGCGTGTTGGCTTTAATCTGTTCAGATCTATAACTGGTATATAAAATAAATATATTATTGGTCTAGGCGGTCGACACTCTGGCCCGTTTCGCACATGGTAACAAAGGTCATAACAATATATCATATTTTAACGATATTCATTGACTTCATTGAACTCTTCAATAGTTTTGTTTTGACTCGGTTAGCTCAAATGCATTTGACACTTCATTATGTACGTTTTCTTCCGAACAACTAACGTTAGCATGTTTGCACCACTGACGTTTGCCCTTTTGCAACTAACTACTGACGTTCACCAAATCCGTTTTTATTGTGTTCAAATGCAGTTTTTGGATACAAATTGTGAAAATTAAGTTCATGTATCAATATAAATATGTAAAACAAATAATCGAACAACTTTTGCAACTATATTAAAACGTTTGTGTGGCTGAATTGTATCATTTGTCATTGTGCTACTGATGTTCGCCCCTACAAAAAGAAAATTGTATCGAAGTGTTCTAGAAAATTATAAGAAAGTATTAACCACTGTATACACCGTTGGAAAGCCAATTTTATGCATTCTTTTTTGCGCTGCGTCTTATTTTTATAACACGACGAACTACATATCAATTTGAAAATACTTACCCTGAGCGGACGTTTTAATCACAAAAACAACTACTGACGTTGCCTTTTGGGGTCACGTGACTTTTTTTGTTCATCCCCATTAGAACAACGTGAAAACTGCGACAAATGCAAATCACAATAAAAAACAAGCGTTTGCCGCTTTTTTAAACTGATGCACAATTATCGTAAAGGGTCAATTTCCAATCATTTTCACGACGTCTTCACGCGCTATTTTTTGTAAATTAGATTTTTAGCGAAACACATGATATCCAAGTGATTTGATTAGATACAACAGCAGATTAATTTGGAAATGATTGGCATTTGTGCTCAGGACTCACATGGTTCCCTGTTGCAAAACCCATATGGGCCCCATTTAGGCAGCCCATATGGGTCCCATATTTACTTCATATGGGTCCTATATGGGTTCAATTTGGGCTGCATACGGCAGTATTTGCGTCTATATATGATCCTTTTTTATCCTATATGGTAGGTATACTGCAATATTCTGTAAGTCATACCTAGAAGAGGAAAACAAAACACGTACATTATCGATAAGATACAGTTTTAATAATTTAAAACATTTACAGTTGACAATCATTTCATCGTCAGCATATTTTAATAGTTGAATATGTAACAACAGCGTACAACAGTAATGGATACAACTAAGAAACCAGGCAAATTTCTATATAAAAATATGTTATTCTTATACAAAATATTTCGTTATTTTAAACACAAAATGAATACCGGTATTTTGTTTTTAGATATTTAAATTAGCTGAAGAGACACACAGATATGGTATATATATTATACATCTAATGCTTAAAAACCCCTTCAATATCAATACAGGAAATGTGCTTATCTACCAGGTATATACTTTTATCAGGCATACCAATTTGAACAGGATGCATTAGAAATCACTTAAAAGTCAACTTTTACATGAAAAATATTAAACAATATGAAACACATTTGTTAAAATGTAAAACAATATGATAAAATACCAAATTTTAATGATCTATCTCTTTGTCTAATCACAATTAATAATTGTATGTATTCACTTATTATATAAGCATGCATATCTCGTTATTTTTGGACTATATTCACATGAAAACATACAATTACATGCAACGCGGATGCTTACCATAAGCAGTGAATGAAATCTCACATATATAGAGAAACACTTTCAACTGAATACTTGAGACTAAAAAGACATACAGTCATTACATTGCCACATACTTCACAAAGTTCACTTTATTGTTATTGTAAGTCATAAAGCAGGCAAGTTATTTCACAAAGGACGATACACTATTAATGTAAATGATTAACACAAAATGTCACATATTAAGGGTTTAACTGTCGATCACCACGGTCACCAAATCGTGAAAGTAGCGACAGTTTTTTTCAATGTGGCGAATTTCATAAGTAAAAGTCAGTGCAAAACACTCTCAATGCTCAATACTAGAATGCTCGGATTCAATTGTAAATCTCTACCAATAACATTGTTTTATGTAACGATGGACTTTATATACCTTCTTTGTTTCCACCCGCCACCACAATCCCTTGCTTTAGTCCGTTAATTGGTTGTTGAATGTTCCAAAGACTTGTCGTTGCAGATTTCCGGCGTTTTGGCATGCATACACATCACATTTTACGACTATCTGAAAGGCCTTTTGGGCCGCGTTTACACAGACTGTAGTTGAGTGCTAAACACCACGAAATGTCGTGATGCGTATTTGTTAATTCATTCAATATGTAAATGTTTCATTTATATTACATATAATATTGATAGCAATTTATGTTTTTCAAACGTAAATAACTTGTTAATATAAAATGTTTGTTTTTTGTGCATTCCTGGTGGCTTTCGGTAAGTTTCTACGCGCTTTCGGTTAAACTAGTGAGCCATACATTTCTGTTCTTTGGTACGTGTGCTGATCCATCCATATTAGCTATTTGGGATGTAGTTGACCTTGGAGTAGCATAATGTAGAACAGGCGGGTGGTACATGCAACATCTGTGGTCGAATTTTTGGATGCCTCATCACGGTACACAAGTCTTCGTGGTATGATTAAAAATTGATACATGCATATAAATAAATAATACATACAATAGTGGCAGCAAAAGAGTTAAAACACAAATAAACAATACGTAACATAGTGGCAGCAAAAGAGTTAAACCATCAGTTACACAATCAATAATAAGTCGCGGTACAGATGTTTTGGAAAGAATATATCGAAATTTCAATTACTTCCCTTGTGTTTTTGCAAAATATATTTGACCAGGTTTGTTTTTTATTTATATGCCCTGTGAAGAATTTGTAACGATTCGCCATATAACGATTCACCACAGTTAAATAACGATTCGCGACAGTTTAAAACGATTCGCATCAGTTTAATACCGATTTGCAACAGTTTAATAACTATTCGCAACAGGTTCATAATGACTATAGACAATTCCAAAAAGTATGTTTATATCATGCATCGAGACAAACAACATTCACAGCAGCAACTAATACGTACATGTTCATGTACTGGTAAATGGCCGGAGACATTATAGCTCAGACCATGTTTATATTCAATATTCAGGACAACGTTTCTCCAGCTGCATACAATAAAGCGTATAATGAAGAATAATACACATAAACGTTTATTACAATTGTTCAAACATAGCATGTCATAAAAATGAACACAATAAACATATTATAATTTATAATGGATAGGTATAAATAGTAAACTGAGACGTTTCACACAGATATCAAGTCACTTATTTGATATAACGCCCTTCTTGCAATCGGTAAATCATATATGCGTTGTAATCTCAGACTTATATGCACTGTTTGTTGCTTTAAGAATAGTGTTGATAAATAATTAAATTCGCGTTATTTACATCATAATGTGCTTAATAGAACTATTTCTGTACAATTATGCAAACAAATCAAGGTAAGCGCATGACTTGAAATATGTGTGAAACGTATCAGTTTACCATTTATACTCCGGCCATTTAAATGATGATGCAATATATACATTGTGCATTTAAAATAGGTAGATATAGCATATCCGGGTTCGATAAATGATGCTCCGATCTTATCCTTTCAAAACTATATGTAAATCACACGATTCTGTTATCGCCATAGATATATTAATTAAACATTTTAAATTGACTTGCAAATACAAACACACGCCTTATTCTACATTTCCCTTGCCCGAGGCAATTAGTAACTTAATGCACCTAATAATCAATATATTTATTTTATATAACAATCTTGTGCTATATACTATACACTTTAAAACAATTTCAACTTTTTTTTGTTTATTTTTTAACAAGAAGCAATATTGTCTAATCGATTACACACATTAACTTGATTATTGAAAACGGATGTGGTCAATAATTTTCTCTTCAGAACAGCCCTTCTTGATGATAGGCTATATGTACCTCAAAAATCAAAACATATCTATACTGGTTAATCAACACCGTAGGAATACACTCACATGTTCTAAATTGTAAATACCACATATGGACATCATCAGTATTACCATTTTATATAAACAATATGTATTTCATCATATACATTCATCATATATGTAACCTAGTATTTGTACTTCTACCATTTCATTATTGCATGGATTAATATGAGTAAAAAAGAATAAGGTTTATATTTATTGCATTGAAATATTTGTAGGAGTTTTGGAAACTATAACCTCCGAAAAAAAGGATAACATTGCATGATACAATAATAAGGAAAATGTTTTAGAAAAAACAAACTTATAAAATAGTTTATAACATTTATGGCACCTGCTTTTAATAGGTTGTATGACATAGTTCTTTAGCTAGAAAAACGTATTTTGTTTCAGTTGATAATTCATGAATATGTCTCTTTGTTACGAAAATTGGACTTTTAATTGAGCTACTTACTTTTATGTAATGCCAAACTTAAGAAAGCACCACTCGCTGTCAAATCAAACCTATTTCTTAAATGTGTTCACAAGCAACATATTCACATTTCTGTGGGTACCTAATCGGAACAACAACTTACTTTAACTTAGGCTTAGATAAATGTACATACACAAGGAATATTAATCAAATCGAGGCGGACGTATTCAGTGCACATCCTGTAAAGAAAACGTCCGTCCTACTTCTAAGCTTAAAACGGAACATTACAAGTTATTGCTTACCACTTGATGTTTGTAGCAATAACACAGCAGCAAATACTGATATATAATACGGAATCATTCCGTTTTTTAAACGACAGGAGTAGCGTCCATCACACAAATAATACGATATCATACTAGCGCTTTAATAAATTGTCCTATTATATAAAACAACAACATTAGGGACACGAAATCCATCATAAACAATTACTTATACTGGGACTTCTGTTTTAATACGGTTCTATGCAAATAGAGCGTATTTAAAGACGCGCGGTGCCTCACGTCAGGTCGAGAACGAATCACAGCGCATACAGATGCAACTAAAAGTAGCCGCATAGCATCATACAAGGTTAATGAAAATGATTCTCAGGTAATGAAAATTCTAATAAATTAAAATTTAATTGCTCAAAGGTTGGAGGCAACACATTATCCTATATCTGAGCATGATAGAGTATCTGTTTCTGTGAAACAAAACACATATTATACTTTAATTTGAAGAGAACATCATGTCAAGTTAAAACATACTCATACTATAATGATATCTAATTCCAATGCAAAGGCTTACTCGTATTCTTAATTTATGTTGTTTTCGGTGGGAGATTTGATTCAATCAGTCATCTTGACCATTAAATCACTCAAATAAATGCGCTTATATTACAAAAATGGTATCCATACAATTAATAACACACGTATGCTTATTGTCCTGTTTGGCTGGCCCGGCTGTGACGGAATACAAAATACCGCAACATTCATCATTTAATGACGGTTTTGCTAGACGGATTCAAGATTGTATGGTCCATATACGTTTCAAACACACTGTTTTTCTTTATTTAAATGTATTATTTCCACCAGAATACTAAATATGTAGGATTATGACATTGAGGAAAGTAAATTGCAAACTGCTATTAATGCCATTCATATTAATTATAATTCACAATAGTTTAGTGTACATATAAAACAACAGGTTGTACCTGTAAGCATTTATGCATGCTAACAATTTGATACAAGCTATTAAACCGCAGTACATGTTTTCTCCGTGATTACATCAAATAAAATAAGTTTAGTCCCATTTATTATTGTTCATGCCATTTGCCTCCTAATCTACAACGACGTACACTCAGCACAACGCATAGTAGGGCTCATCACGCTTTTTAGCGGGTTATCAATGACTTATTTTTCCGACCCATGTTTTCTTAGCAGCATTTTAGGCAATCCCAGCTGTTTCAGCCTGTCTTGTGTCTTTCCTGAACAAAAATCATTGAATTAATAATAAAGCCATTCAACCTCGCACTTCTCCAGACATACAAAAATCAAACAAAATGATAACACAGTTATCTTGCCAGTAACTGCTAACACACCGAATAACACATCATTATTTAATACTTGACCGTTAAATAGACATTCGTGTATAAAAGAATGGCTCAGTAAAATCGTAAGCATAAGTGACCAGTTCAGGTAATCAGAGATCTTATAAGGCAAACCTGAAATAATCACATCATTTGCAATCCATCATTCATTTGTATTTTTCGCCGACGGTAAATTAGAAATCTCATATTCAGTCTATACAAGAATAAAACGAAACACTGTATGATGTACTTTTTGAAGAACAAGTGGAAACCTTAATCATAATTAAAAAACATACTCGCGCTAAAGAAGTACTTTTTTTAAACGGTATATTTTTATTAAAGTTCAAAAATATAAGGAGTATATTGAGGTGATATTTAATGTCAATGATTATTATTGTTTTTACACATTAGTTGACCGAATGCATATTAATATAATACTGATATAAGTGGAACAATCAGAACCTGAATCAATAGCCTAATCGAGCAGTTAACATTTACAGCACAAACGATAACCCTACTTACGGACATGTTGGTATTGTTCATCTATATTCTGAAAGATAAATGAAATAAATGTGTGTGTTTTTTCATCAATAGAAACATTTATCATTATAATAATGTCAAATCATTCTTGGAATAAATATCTAATTAGTTATATTACCCTTTCCCAAATAAGCTTCGCATCTATATTATGCGTATGGAATATAATCGCAAACGCTTAAAACATTACAGAAAAACAATGAAAGTCTTGCTGTGTCCGGTTTGAGTTATAAAGGTATGTTTGAGTTAATTTCAGCGGTAAACGTCTAGTTAAGTTTCAATATCACAACTCACAAAATCGTTTTGTTGCCCGTTTTGATCTTCCAGAAGCGGTTTAATAGTTGCATTATCCTAGAAACGTAAATTATATAACTTACGAGGCATTACATTACATGTACATAGAATCTTACAAAATAAATATTGCATTTTACTCATTGATTATGCGATGTGCGTATGAACAACTCATTATTGAAGCTAGAAGCTATGTTAAACTAGACTTCACGACGTTTTGACCGATGAAAACTTCCGTTGAGTAGACATTTTGATCCTTTGTCATTCTTGACAAGGTAGCTATACTGTACGTAGGAATACACTACTAGCTGGATAAACATTGCTAGTTCCTGTTGACTGGAGATAGGAAAATGTATCCGGTCACCCCTTTATTGGATCACTGTTTCAGGTATAAACAGGATAACATTAAACATGATATCACAGCCAACCGTTCCCATCAGTGTCATTTACAGCTATGTATCTATGTTATTGGTGTTCAGTACAAGTCAAAACTCTCGTTTGGTTACATCATCTCAACTCACCCTATCCTGGTACTGTAGTGGTTGATCTTCCAGAAGCGGTTCATCAAGTGCGTTATACTTAACACACAATTACATATTATTTCACGTTAATATTTTGTGACTTGCAGTTGTTATTGTTGATACTCAACTGAATACATATACCAAGTAATTCGTAATTACTATTTAATTAATTTTATTTTTACATATATTATGTGCATTTTACCTGTTTATCTAAAGGTTGATGCCCATGTGGACCATCTGTAAAAATCAACAATTTAGATTGTCATTCATATATATGTAGGTAACGTAACGACAAAAAACACACACGAAAGATTTACATAAGACAAGGTCATCTAGTTAGATTTTCAGATGTACAGGGTTGAGATGTTTATATAAGCTATGTATATTTGTTGTTATTTTACAGAAACTGAAAGTAGGGCTTTTAATTAGAAAACAACGGCTGTTTTATATGGTGGCATATTTCTGCCAACCACACATGCACTAATGTATCTAGAAAACTCTCTGCATAAACGTTAAATACATAACTAGTTACAAACAGGCAAGCTAAAAGTGTCGTGTTATCTTAACAGGATAAAACTTCCTGTTACTGCCTACTTCTGCCATCATAATTCACTTATGGTAACTGGATAACTGGATATTGTTCAGTTAATCAGTTATTATATGTAGATAACACGATACTTTTCTAGTTAAGGCATACCTTAAATAGATAGTTGAATCCTCTCTTGCAGGTAAGCTAACTGGTATCAGGAAAACTTTCGCATATTTAAGTGAATATGTGGTGGCAGAAGTGGGCACTAAGAAGCAGTTTTGTCCAGTTAACATAATTATCTTAATAAAATGAAAGTTCTCCACCTGCCATATAATAACTGGTTATGTAACATCTTTTCAGACAAATTTTTAGATAAATAAGTGGTTAAGTGGATGGCACACAAATGCCACCCTAGTTTTGTATTAAAAGTTTACCTCGTCGTTGGTTTCTTCGGATTCTCGTCCACAATATTACTAAGCGACTGTTAAAGAATTGTCTCACTTTGCGGTATTTCACCAAGACGAATATGCAAATACCAATGCAAGCGCAGAGGCCCAGTATTATGCCAATTATAATCCCCGTTGTTCCACGCTCAGCTTGCGCTCTGTCATTAGCCGCCTTCATTGCATCATCTCCACTAGGTTTAACTTAATTAGGAATTGTAAACATTAGAACAGTAACTTAAACAGTATAGTTATGTTTAATGTATACCAAATAGTACCTTAACAGCTATAATGTTGCACGTAGACGGCCTATACAATATTTCTCTTTTGGTGGAATACATTCCACGAGTTGTTACTTCCATTTTATAATGTTATACAAATAACGTAATATATGATACTATGGTAAATGACTTATCACGACATCGGGAAAATTCGTCGGAAATCGTGACCGATAGTAATGCAACATATAAAAGGCTTGGATTGGAACACATATTAAATTTCACAAAGGGGCTATAGTTTTGAACAGTCAGGTTAAAATTAAAAAAACTATGCCTGTACTAATGTATATCATTTAACGTAAAAATTAAAACAAATTGCTTGCAAATTAGTAGGATACTTGAGGGAAGATTTCGGTGTAACAGTAGTGAAGCTATTCTATGGATTTTCCTTTCTACAAACAACCTCAGGTTTCGCAAATATTTTTTAAACAACACGTTGTAGAAACATTGGAAGTATCATAAAAATTGCATATGCCGTTTACTTTACACATCTATGCAAAAAAATTGCATATGCCGTTTAATTTACACATCTATGCTATACATGTAATGAGTCAGGATATACTGTTCACTTGTTCACTATTAGTTTAGAGACGGATAGAGTTTGGAGGCTGAGCTGCAGAATACGGTTGATGTGTTGCCCTCATGTTTTTCTCAGATAGAAACAATATTTAATAAATGGTTGAGGTTTAAAGAAGCACACCAACGTTTCAGGTCATTTCATGAGCCTGAATTCATTATCGTTCTGCCATTTGTAACTTTTGTAAATTCTATATCACAAGAAAATAACAGTTTGCGAGGGATTCGGAAGGGGCGTGAACAACTGGTTAAACAAAAATAAATCAAGATAGTTGGTGTTACAGCTATTTCAAGTATTGGGTTAAATAATTGTTTCTCCATTGTGTTAGTAGTTTCTTCTTCTTAACTATCAATTTAGTAAAGACCAAAATTCGTGTGTAAATCAACATAAAAATGTATGAAAATATATATCTGACTTTTGAAAACTTTGATGATTTCACTGCAGTTGGCATTTTGTTTACATACTGTCCAAACCAATATGACTTTGGCCATCCATATTATTTTAGTAAGTTATTAAATATAAGGGACGCCTTTGGGTGGTTAAGTTTTATGGTTAAGTTCTATGCACAGATGATCGTTACGCATCAAACAACACAACTACATTCTACCAATATTTTCTGAACATCGGCAGTAAAGCCAGAACTTCATGGGCTTGTAATGTTAGACTTACGCCTAAATACAGTTGTAACAGATTAATCGACATTTGATATCAACAAAGTCCAACAAAGTCTGACTCTTTCATTCACTGTTTTACTGATAACAATTTATTAAAAAGGGTGATCTTATTTACAATTATCTGTAATAACCTTCCCAGTTTCATCCTGCAACTAATAGATTTAAGGCGTACTTATTTCACAATTCTTTTCCAGAAAACAATTGATTGCATATTATAATTATTTTTAGCTGGCGTTAGGAAACCCTTTTAATTTCTATACCTGTATAACCAGGTGAAAAGCTGTCATCCATTTTTCTGTTCAAAGCATTTTTGTAACTGACTTAGTTTTCTTTTGTATGACCAATATGTTTTTTCTTCGAATTGCAAGAAAAATAGTATCTAGGAAGAATTTATCACCAACTGTGAAATGTTCTTCGTCGTCAGTCATGGTCCTAAATATTCCTTATTATATACAGGAACAATGTATCGTTCTTTAATGTGATGTTATTTTTATTAAACGCACTATTTAAGTTTGAGTCAAACAGAGATGAATTGTTTCACTTCCACCAGTATCATGCCTGCCAAATGAAAGTAGTCAACGGGGTACAGACTGCAAACTGGGCTAAACAGAAGTTAACTCAAATAGAAATCACTTTTGGAACATGTAAAGGTTTGTACCTGCGCCATGTTTACCTCGTTATAATAAACTTAATTCTAAAAAAAAATATAACTAGTGCTTACCTTTGCACGGAATATTTAGATCAGTACTTTGTGTTTCGTTAAACAGCTCTGAACACGTATACATACCACACTGGTTCTCAGTGTAATTTAGTATTGTAAGTATGCCCGTGAAATGTTCCTGCGCAATACTGTACGTGTCTTTAAAGCTCCCGTTCATAAGCTGGCAATACGTGTTGTATCCGAATTGACATTCTGCGATAGCAACGGTTTTGTTGGACATGGCCGAAAACTCGAAAACTACCCCATATTGTTCACTGGTACATTCGATAAGCATTTTTGCCCCGTATGTGGTATTGCTAGCTGTTGCCAACTGGAT
The DNA here is from genome assembly GCA_027627225.1 of Congeria kusceri. Taxonomy (NCBI): domain Eukaryota; kingdom Metazoa; phylum Mollusca; class Bivalvia; order Myida; family Dreissenidae; genus Congeria; species Congeria kusceri. The sequence goes on from JAPFQT010000145.1 coordinate 136,797, forward strand.
ATGTATACCTCTCACGATATCGCAATTCACTAAAAAATAAGTCCACATAATCAGATAGTATACTCTTCTGTTATAATTGTCCAATTAAGAGTTTAAATTGATTGTCAACACAGCACGGGTTAAACTGTAATAAAATGTTAAACCGTTCCGAGCACAGAACTATTTAAAAACGTTACGCACGCAGACGATGTAGGTCAAATATTCAGACATCCCAACTACTGTTTGATTAAAGAGGGCAATGTAATCAATGCGTACTTACACAACAAAAATGCAAGGCAGATTCCAAGTGACTGACCCATATGAAAATGACTAGCCATCTTGCTAGCACTCTGCTTACCTGTAAGGCAAAATAATTGACATCGCTTTGTGTAGGGAATATCTCTGCGAAAAGAGTAACGTAAAACATCTGAAATGAATATATTACTATTGGACTAAAACAAATGTTAAAATATTTTCATATAATGAAAAACATAGTGTACGCCTTCTTAGAAACACAAATAATTGTAAAATTTAAATCGGGTTTGTTAGGTCATGTTCGTGTGTACTTTTTACGTCAGAATTGTGCATATCTCGTTTAACCATAGCATACACGTGTATTTATACAAGTACAGAATAAACCAGCTGGTAAGAGCCTTGCCATTTGTTCTTTCGACTCCGACGTCGAGAGTTTCACAACCACACTGGTTTTTCTGTATTATTTAGAATTTTTTTATCAAAATTCGTAATCGCATTTTATTGATTGCATACGATTTTGAACCGCACATTTCTATAAAATTATAACATTAAAATTACTGAAAGAGAGATTGCTGCTTTCGTAGACAAAGTATCTTTAAACGTAAAGAAATTAGTCAAGATACGTGTATACTGTTGTAAGGAAAACCTTTAAACAGCAGGCTTAATAGTTCTGTGTGGCATACGTGTGAACACTGCACATGTCTGTCCGCAGAACGATTCACATGGTAGCATACTCCTGCATAACATAACTAGATACTCTTTATAAATATATCACTTAGCTTCAAGTAAAATTGTCAATTCTTCATTGAAATATACTGTTTTCAGGAAAACGTATTTTTCCAATTTGTATCGTCGTCTTATTAATAGGCATTTTCACTTATATGCTTGAAATATGTACATATATAATATAAGTTAGTGTTAAATAAAAATGAAGTTTATCATGCGAGGGTTAGAAGTGAAAAGCACGAGCCTTGATAACACGAGATATTGACACAGGACGATCTTCGGTCACGGTTGGCGGACGATTTCGGTAACAATTACGGGACGACAGAGAAGTCATATTGATCTGTGGGTGGTGAAAAAACAAGTTTTTAAAATGGTAAATGGTATTTATTATGTTCAGTTGTTAAGCATTTTGTACCTTTTACTTTAAGGACTATGTACTGCAATATTAGTTTATATGAATTATAAGTAATATTATACATTTCTTTTAATTAAATGACTACATACTGCTTCAAAGATGTATTTGTAAATATAATATTCGTAATAACAAAAAACATGAGTTCAAATATTGCAAACGTTATTTAAGTCGTATACAGATGTATGATTATTAATTTTCAGCTCATTGGTGATTCTCTTACTTGCTTTAGATAAATTTTATAGCTTTTTTTTGAAAGCCGAAATGTCAGCACCGTCTTGCGACGGTGATATTACGGCTATAAGGACGATCTAATATTTAATGTAACGGACATGTGACGGCTTCTTGTATTATGCTCCCCGAATGAGAAAGCAGTTAATCGCCGCTTTGTCCGTCCGTCCGAATTATTGTTCCATTGTCGTTCAGTTTGTATGGCTGTCAAATTAATTTTCCTGACAAGTGTATCAATCAAACCCCATATACGTCCGTCCTACCGTCCGGCCGTCCGGTACTTCGTTTTCGCACGGGATCTCTGCGGATATGCCTTTAATTCAATGACATTTTATATGCAGCAGAGTTGACCTGTGCATATGTTCAGGTTGTTCCGTTCTAATAATTTTCAAGGGAGTTATTGCCTTTTTTACTATAAACTTGACACTTTAAAGGGGCGTATTGACAATAAATAATAAAAAGTTGGCACCGTTACACTTTCGCGGGCTCGATAAATGTAAGTAGAAGTAGTACAGTTTTTATATATGAAATGTTCATTAGGTGTTGCTACAATCATGCTTACTGTGGATCAATGTGGCCTAGCGTAGGGGTGCGCAAATAGTAGGCGTACGTTCAAATTCTGCTGGAACCATGTGTCGAAAAACATATTTTGCGTAGTATATTATTTTCTTATTAATTCGATCAATATATTTTGCTGACAAAAATATTTTCGTGACAAATAGAAATATTGTGTTGTTTTAATAAGTGTTTATATATATATATATATATATATATATATATATATATATATATATATATATATATATATATATATATATATATATATATATATATATATATATATATATATATATATATATATATATATGTGAGAAATTCCGTCGATATACCTCTTTAATAGGAACTCGGCGTTTTCTAAATCTCATGAAGTAATACATATGTGTAGTACATTTTTGTCGAGTGCACCGTTATACTCTTCCATATCGACATCGCCCCCAAAATACATGTTGGGTTACGGGGGATAGTGCAAGACAAAGGAGACGACCCAGTCCATATGTGACCCTGTGTATTTGTTGTGCCCGATGTGAAGCACATATTACACTGCACATCAGTTTAACGTCAAATGCGAAAGGCAAGTTAGTAAGTTACGGTTTTGGAGGTGGCTCGAACCTGCGATCCTTGGGTTGTGAAGCTAGTGTGTTGCCACAAGACCACTGGTCCCCCTGAAGTAATAACTCGAATTCAATGAAACTTCATATGCAGCATCCCTAGCAATATGGCATGCATATATGTTCTGGTCGTTCGGTCTGATGATTTTCAGGGAATTATCAGCTTTTTTATATTAAAAATTACTATTTAGTAGTTGTAAATGACTTTATGGTAGAAATAATTTTTACACTATTTGCATTGATATTTGACGCTAAGGAATGATCTACGATCGGGTGATAGTCAAACTTTTAAACGGCAACATTCATAGAGAAGTCTTTTTCGTCCACATCCACGTCATTTTCCTCAAAACTAATCTCATTCATGCTGAAAAACATAGTTGACTCGCAGCCGTTACTGAATAAAAGATGTCGTCCTTATGTCCGTTACTTTTCAACATTTGCTTATTTTTGTTTAGAAAATCGGTGGTGTAGTCATATTTTGCTTACTGGAATGCATAGACACGGAAATAAGTTCCAATTATGTTATATAAAACAAAAGTGTCGTTTAAATGTAGTAACTTATCTTTTAATATATTTTCTTTAACAAAAAAGCAATCGGTCCATTAGAACGGTAGATCTATTGTTAAATGTAAAAAAACAAAAACAAAGGAAAATTCAAATTAAAAAGTTATTAGAACCAAACTTCTCATATCTCCTAACAGTAACGTATATTAAAAGTGTTCAGTAAACAAATGCTTTTCACACCATCCGATTCAGGTGTCTCCTTTGCTTGTTCTAATTCCAATTACAAAACACACAACCTACTGCTAAAACGTCCGACAACCGTGACCGAAGATCGTTTCGTAACCATTTCTCGTGTTGCCGAGATCGAAGATAGTGTTTATGATCATTAAAATGACAGAAAATGCACATTGTTCTTATTTTTTACCCAATAGTAAACACAAGATACCTTGAGTGCAACAGTGCGTAAAAAAAGTAGTTCGGTCAGTCTACAAATAACCGTTCTGTAAACCCTACTTGCTGAATAAACTTAGGTTTACACCAAGGGCTGTTACCAAACCGATTTCGCTGTAAAAGTGTGATAAAATAAAAGTTTCAAGATCATACAATGTTTAAATGAAAGACTTCATTGTGATTTTCACTATAGTAAGGCGACTATTATGAACAAAATAATAAATGAGGCATAGTTTAACCTCTTCAGGAACAAACACATTTATTCGGGATATGTAAACATATATCGCACAAAAATAGTTCAGATTATTGTATGCAGTAGTGGGCACTAATTTGACATGATCTCCTTTTCATAATCTGCTAATGTTTTATGGAAATAATCCCAAAACCTGTCGCTAAAGGTTTTTCAGGTTTTTATAAACTTAAAAATTATCATTAAAAGTATGCCAATAATAATGCAAAACATATCATTTACAAAAAAGTACAAGAGTTTTACCTTAAACATATTTTAATATAAATAATAAACCGGTTTATGTTGTGCTTCATTATCTAATGTAATTAACTGTACTTTATATTTTAAATGTGGTTTACTTCTGCATAAAATTTACATGTACTACCCTGACCATTTAGCTGGTTGTTGTTTATTACCCGTAAAAATTATTTGTCTTAAACAGAAAACTACTTACTTGTAGTATAAATATAAACAATATTTTAACATAACTACGCATTAGTATAATAATATCTATTAATATAATACGCCTAAATATTTGGACACAGGATTACGATGCTCTATTAAAGGGACATGTTCACAGGTTGACGGATTGAAAATGTTCCAACTTTATGTCACATAATCGAAAGAAAGAAGAACAGTGTAAATAAAGGAGCAAATTAGCAATGCGGGCATAGAAATATACTGTAAATGTCGTTTCTTCAATTGGTAATCATCAGTTAAAAATTATAACATAATAAACAGTTTGTTAGCCTAAACGATGGAGTAATTTGAGCGTTTATGTTGTTGTCGTTAAAATTGTTGGCAACATATGGGTCACTTGCATCAAGTTAACAATGCATGGGAAATAATATAAAACGGAATGGCCTAGTGGTTGATGTGTTTGCCTTTTGCTCCGCAGGTCCGAGGCTCGAACCCTGGTGGGAGCAACTTGTTTCTATTTGTTTATCGTTGTATTGTTATTATACTTCAGCTCTTTAGTTCCGATGTTTAAAAATGTCATGTTAAATACATCTCATGACATACTTCAAGGAAATGCACAAATCTGTGAAAAAGTCCCTTTAAAAGTTAAATGGCATATAGCGGGGGATATTGGGGAGTCGGGTGCAAACAAGTTATAAATTAAATGTGATCAATGATCTATCTCAACTAAATCAGAATACATTGAGATCGAAACAAGCACGATGTTTGCATTGGATTGGGTATAGGGTCAACAAAGAAACATGTTTGTAAAATATTTTTGAAACATACTTAATCAAATGAAAATGTCCAACGTTTTCATTATAGCGATGCGGGGCATAAGGTAAATGTTACATGTACCCGAGAAGCGTTTCTGTGAATTTATTAACAATAACTATATTTAAAAATATATACAGGTATTCAGCGTCTATGGTAATTGTGAACAAAAGGATGCGACGCATTACAAAACTGTTGATTGAACTGTTTACATAAATAAATACAACACTGTCACATATGTAACTTTGTTGAATTTCCCTAATAATAAATTTCCATCGCACTACACATTAGATCCGAAAAGCAAACACTTCTAACGTTATAAAACAACTTATACCTCTTCTAACATGCCATTGTATATTTTAATTGTATTTTCTTTGTTGTTGTTGTTGTTCTTGTTTTTGTGTTCTAAATTGTCGATGTCTTCCTTATAAACAAATACTGTTGCATTGCGTATAGAAAGTGTGTGCAACAACGAGTGCAGTATCTGGAAAAACGCTATTGGTATTCAATTATAAAGTTACAGTAAAATAACAACTTTGATTTAGCTTACAGAAAAACTAGTTAAATTAGACCGTTGAAGTTAAGCGCTACTTTCAAGTTTAATGCGAGTGGTTTGCACTAAGATAAATTTATATAAGTATATATAATTGCGACTATATACAAAATAATATGTTACTTGAAACTAATTAAGTTTGCTGACTATTATCCATATATTCCCTAGTTGTGATGGGTATTGTCTCTAAGGGCGCACGTCCTCATCATCAGTTTCAATACGTTTTCAATAAAAGAGAAGTATATACAACGTTTTACTTCATTTATATCGAGAAAGTACTAACCAATTATAGTAGGAAATTATTAGTTACACTTTCATTTGTTCGAAACGGAACACGGAACATAAACACATTTTTGATTCAATATATGCAGGTATGTAAACACGACTGACACTAGGTATTTTTTGTTTGCAGCTATTCGTGGTGATGTTACAGCTGTCGTTTCTGATTATGAAGATATATTAATGAAGGACAATGAAATCCAACATGAACTTAAACTGTCACAACAGCTATTTAGCTATAAACGAGGCAATATCAACTACGACACGAAACCAGTAGCCAGAGAAATTCTAAATTTCACGTACACGGGTAACTTGCAGCTACTTTTCGACAGAGAAATAGCATACGTCAATTACTAACTAAGTAGACAAACTAATACCTACCTTGTACGCCCGATTTCCATGTATCACCCGTGGCACTTTTTATTTGCAATACATGTATGTTTTTTAACCGAAACCGCTATGCTTTATATTTGCTGAAGATGACATTAATGACGAATGTTTAAATTTAATAATTTGGGTTTTCCATGTTTAGCATAACACATCAGTGTCGTAATTGTCCGTGTCAAATTTGGAAAACGTAAATCAAAAGCTAAATATTTGCAACGGAATACCGGCGCGACTTGTACAATTTAATTGAAAGAAGCACAATGGTGTTAAAATTAGTTGGCATTATTGTTTTATCCCTTACTCCATTCAACGTTAATCAACATAATACCCGCTTCAATTGTGAGGAAAATGCATTCCTACGTTGTGATTTAGGTAACACGACACAAAGTGACATTTAAGTGGAATCCCGTCAAATTAATAATACAATTTTAAACTTAACGAATATTAAAGGGGTAAAATTAGTTATTAGTTTTATTAATATGATTGAATATGAAAAGTGAAAAACAAATATGCAGATATATACATCTTATATAGCAAACATGTACATGTATTAATTATATGATACAAGTAAATGAAAAAAACTGTTTACCGTGTAAAACACGGTTTATATTTTGTACAATGTTGTTTTCGTCACATCAAACATGTACAAATTTTAAATATGACGAATGCATAGATTCATTACACTTTTATGTTGTTTATTTCATGTATGCATTATGTATGTATTGACCGATCCGGGCTTTGCCATGAATAGCTTAAACTCCTCCAAAGTTTTTGATGATGGATTAATTTCCATCAATTGAAAATCACAAACATTACCACGTGCTCTGTTGAATTACATTATGCAATTGCTCTGTTTTATGAAAAGGTTTAACCGACAAACACGTGATATCCAACTGCGATAATTGAATAATATTGCTGATTAATTTGCCTATGATTGAACATTTGTGGAATGGTCTATTGTACAATGACATGGAATAGTACTGCCACTTTACACGCTGCAACAGATGACAGTTAACAACGTTTATGTGTTAATGTCAACGAACGATATCGCACCCGAACTCAAAACAAATAGTATATATGTATGCATATTGTAAAATGTAGCATATTGTATACATGCCCCGTTATAAAATCGCCACAGTTCTGCAATTATAAAGAGCATTATTGAAGCAGAATAATTTCAGGTGTGCGCTTGTTGCTATCAGACCATACATTATACCGAAATATGTTACTTTACCGGTACATGTAAATGTTTATGGACGTTAGATACATTTTCGATATATCTGCATTACATTTAAATGGGAATTCCGATTGATTACCAAAATGGTTTTCCACAAAATCATGACATGAGTTAACTTTGGCGCAGGGACTTGTTTCGAGCATTATAGTTCAAATCCAATCCCTGCTATTATAACAAACCACAGACGATGAACGATTAAACGTCTTATAATTGTTATTAATGCTTTGAAGTAGTATTTCTTTTACATTTATACATGTACAATTTGCAATTCTGTTTATTAAAAAGTAAAGCTAAACACATACTTCCAGATCAGAAAGTATTATGCAAGGTAGCGCTTACAGTTAACTATGGAAAGTAACAGCTGCGAGAAGGTTCAACATGAGCGGTTAAATGTACGAAAGGTTTGACAATCCATTCTTAGACTTACGAATATATAATAGACTTATACCTAATAAAGTGTACCTATTTTCAAATACTCCAGGTTTCTATGATACGTTTGTCCTCAATAAAGCGTTCTAAAAACAGAAGGCTGAAATTAGCGTCGGTGAATACCAAGTACAATTCAAATTTAAAGTCTTTTCAGAACAAAACAGTTTCTTCTTACGTTTAAACATTTGTTGGCGAATACGGGCCCTGATAATCAAGTATAGTCCGTTTAAATGCAAACGAGATTCGTTCTAAACATGACAGAACCGATACAAGTCAATGTCAAGAGATTTAAACACAGACGGTTTAAACGTGTTTACAAATCCGAAATCACGATCAATCGCTGTTTTCTGAAAATGATCTGCCACCTTAATTTTAACAAAATATAAATCGACTAAAGTTGGTTTAAATCTGTACAGTAAATAAAAAGAAAATGACGAGTTCTCTTATTTTCAGAAAATGTAACATGTCCTCAGTATCGACAACATTTGAATTTTTTGTAACTTAACAAAAACTACAGGTCGACGGGTCGACGTGACAAAAACTATTGTAATATAAATGCGTGTATAAAGAACACCCTTTTTTTTGGATTAAAATAAAGGTTTAGATTTACCTACATCCCACAAGTAGTTACCGACATTTAATTGGTTTACGTACACATCCCAGTGTCATTTTATTCGACTTTAAAGTTGGCGACTAATGTATTCCAAACAGATACCGAAATTCCACATCCATTTGTCGCAATTTAATTTCAAGCGATTTTAGACGCAATTAACAGCCAGTTTTATGCGTTACGCATTTTCAGATAAACTAGGACCATCGAATTTAAAAATACCCAACAATGTTCGGTACATCATTCATATCATAACATGCGTAAGTGTTGAAATTTGTATTGCTTGTGCATATGTAACATTGAAATTACTACTAAATGTGTTACCTTTGAAATAGCAAGTTGACCAAACAACGACAACGCGATAAAGTTTTATCTATTTAAGATATAAGCAGTATCAAAGTCCAGCATATTTAGCATATATTTAAAAAGTATGTATACACATGTATTTATGAGAAACGAAATGTTTATACATTTTAAGTAGCAACTTTAAACCTAATAACTGGTTTACACCTCATCGAAAAACACGTCCCATTCAATGCATACTTGTTAACAAACAACTTCCTCTGTTCAACCTGATACGCTACATAACATAAACGTCTGTTTACATTGATGTGTTTTTATTTTTAGACTCCTGACAAATAGCCTTTTGAAAAGCAACCATTGAACACTAATTGCAACTACCATACACATCTTGAATTCATAATCAGCAAATTGAAACCTCAATAACATTTTTCGAATTAGCAAACTCATGGGTTATATAATCATGTAAGAGTCTACACGAACTATCGTCTGTTCATATAGAATTATGTGAATTATCGTACAAATACATGTTATATAAACCGAGCAATTAAACATTTACAGGAACAGTCTACTTCGGCTATTAACTTTAAGGTAGCCTTCGAGAACAATCCATGTTCAAGGATATAACTCTGGATCTGTATTAAGATCCATAGGAAACATGTTATGGTTGGCTCATTGTGGTTGCACTTGATTCCAAAAAGGTTTGAAACAAACATTTAACAATACAAGAGATATAATAATACTGCAACTGGTATATACACGATAGGATGTAAACGGCCGTGTTTCTAACCTGCAAAATAACTTGAAGCAAAGATAAATGTCACGTGATCTATTTTATTGGAAATTGTTTAGTGCATTTATTTTATACCTGCTAGATTAATACTTAAATTTGTTATGCGGAAATTAATGTGCCAACTGCCTGAATCTTTGTTTAAAATGCACTTAGCAGTAAATAAATGTAGAAGGACAAGTATCCCTAAGAAAAATAATAAAATAATGAAATACAATGATTAAAGGGACATGTTCACAGATTGGCACATTGCCAATTAGTAAAAAAAAATGTTATAAATTTTAAAAAATACATTTCACGAAGAACTGTAAGGCCATAAATCGCTCACCTGAAAATGTGGCATGGTCACCCAGTGTTCATCCACGTGAACTAGTTTCAAACTTGTCCCATATATTATTGATACAAATGTTCTGAGCAAGATTCATGATGACTGGGCTTGAAATGTGGCCTCTACAGTGTAAAAAGCTTTTTCTTCGGTTTGGCTGTGTTATCCAGTTTTTATCCCATGTGACAACGCGAGAAAGTTTTATCTATTATTGTTATACATTTATATTGACATTATGTTATCAGTAAAAATTTATTTATTTGGCACGGTCACCCAGTGTTTAAATCCACGTGAACCAGTTTCAAACTTGTCCCATATATTGTTGATACAAATGTTCGGAGCAAGATGTATGATGGTTGGGTTTGAAATGTGGCCTCTAGAGTGTAACACGCTTTTTTTTCAATTTGGCCGTGGGATCCAGTTGTTTACCCTCTGTGACGCCGTTTTGAATATGTCCGAGATATCATTGGGGCAAATTTTCAGAGCAAGTTTCGTCATGATTGAGCTACACATGTGGCATTTAGACTATTGACAATCTTTTTCTTCAATTTGGCCTGGTGACCTAGTGTTTGGCCCGATTTTCAAACTCGTCTGAAATATCATTAA
>JAPFQT010000145.1:152500-197500 GCA_027627225.1 Congeria kusceri
GTTCGTTTGAAATTTTGAAATGGATATGTGATGGGGTGTGTTTGTTGTTTGTAAATATGTCCCGTTTGTTATTTTCACGGCATGCTTTTCATTAGATTGTTTTAAATAGGTCTCTTGGTAAAACTTCGTGTTCATTATTTTATATGTGCTTCGTTTATTTATATGTTGTTTCTGTTTGAAACCCTTACTGTTTTATTACTTCAAGTACACGATCAGTCTAGGATTTTGTCTTGTATTTTGTTCTGGTTCAAAATGTACATGTATAAAACATTCAACATGGTATATGTGTTGTGTTTATATATGAATATGACCAACATGTACATGTATGTACATCTACAAGTATGTCGAATATTATTGCTCTTGCATGGGTTGTTCCATCTTCGTTTGATAACAACATAAATGCACACATTTATGAAAAAGAAAGAACAATTATACATTAAAAGCGAACGCCATTAAAGTTTAATGCAAATATCACAATATAGATAACTATTACACGGATTAAAAGGACACATTGTACAATGTGTATGTATGTTCACAAAATTACCATGATCAATGTCTACAATGTGCAAACAAATATTTTTTAATATGAATAATTTCATTACTGAAAAGGAACATTAATCATTGATTGACCTTAATAACATTCATTATAAATGTACTAACTGTAATACATATACGACTTAATTAGTGCGACTTATTATAGAAAGTTATTGGTATGAATAATTAAGTTATATCTCGATGTATCGGGTCATAATTTACAAATATTATAAAACGGAACAGTAATAAAAAGGAAAACAATACTGCAATATATATTTTAGTTTGCTGATAAAAGCGGTAAATGGATGCTCGTTTTTCGTGCCTACATTATATCAACAACAACAACAACATTTATAGTTTAGTTTATTATCAAGATGAATGAAAGCGCATATATAAGTATGTGCTAATTGACAAGAATATGTGATCACGCATTTTTTTACGGAAATTAATTAGAATTAATACAGTGTTTATTGTCAAACAAAAGCAGATAGTTGCAAGAGATGTGTGCTCGATTTAGACTTTAACGACCCCTGCCATTTTAAACAATTAAGAACCGCTATCGCAGATCAGTCCAGAGTCGCACAACATGTGCTCCCGGGTCGGTAATTGACACTGATTAAAGATAAGATAATGCGGATTAGCGACACAGGAAGACTTTTAAAATATATGTTTTGTTCAACAAACATCCGCGTTGTGATCGCAAATAATTGAATATTCAATGTATTTTTAAGTTAACCGCCTTAATAATCGGAGAACTGGTTATTCGTTGACATAAAAAAACTCATAGTATTATGATATAAAGATGGAATAAACTATTGCAATGTATTTCTATCTTATGTAGGCTGTATGCAGCTTCATTACCATTCGGGATGTGAACTGGAATTTTAAATGACTATTAGAAAAAAAATATAAATCCCAAAATACATAAACATGATTGAAAACAATTAAGATAACACGATCAGTTTGTTTGCAATATTGACATGTCAGTGTCCTGTACACACAAGACGTGAAAACACAGAGAGGTAGCTATGGTCAACACGCACTCACCCCCACCCCTCATCGGGAACCGGTAGTCTGCAGAACAAGTTATGTTTTCATTAGCAAACACCAATTTAAGAAGAGGCTACAATAACCGTTTTGATGGTTTTCGTTTGATACACATTTGTATTTACATTTATTTTGTTTACCGATGAGTAAACAACACGTACAGTTTATAAATACATGTTACAATGAAACATACGCTACAAATCATTATAGACACGTACGTATTATGAAATATCGTGTCAAAACGTCGGTGATTTGCATCTTCATGATGCCTATAAATACGATACAATTGAATATGCCGGTGCACGGGTGAGGATGACATATATGTACAAGTAAACAAATAATCTGAATGGATAAAAGAAGGAATGTTTGAAATAAGAATCAGATAACAATGCTTTTTAATAATCATCACAAGAAGCTCATTAGTGAAATGGGACATATACGTAAAAGGGTTGATTATTTGTAGTGAACAAAGGAACAATTAGTGATTTATAATTTTAAGTTGATTTTAATGATTATTGTCCGAATCGAAAATGTAAACTTAAACGTATATACACACTATATACATTCATTGTGACTTTTATATGCGGTTTCACTGTTTTCTTTGATTCATACTTTCAAATAATAGTGTTTTAGTATGTAATTATTTATTAATTAACCGTAATATGAAGGATACAAAATTAATATATCTACATTTAACATACACTGTAGAATGTTGCGAGAAGACCGTAAAAACTGTACAACTCTTAATTTTGAAAGAGCAGATGCATATATGCCTGTAAAATCGCTGCGAATCGCGACAAATTTCGTGACGTATTCGTCGCGAAATCTCGCGCTGGGGCCGCCCGCTATATTTCGTGAATCGTCGCGAACATTCGTGACGTCGTTTCGCGAATATTGATTGAAGGCTCGTCACGACAGCGCGAATTCTGCGGGTTTCTCGTTGCACGTACTATACACTACTGTCTCAGATATAGTCTGACTCGTCTGAAATATACACTGCAGCAACTACTTTGTCTGAGATCTTGGCTAATACACTATATAGAGAATAATGCATTTATGAATGGAGAAAGATGAAACGCATAAATCATGTTTGCATAAAGCATATCAGGTGGTATTCAGATAAAACCCATTGTCAGTAAATAAAACATACTAAACCATTCGTTAAAATACAATCACGCCAATGCGTTGTCAATATTTTGTAATAGTGCACATTATATTGGGTTCTGCTTACAGTATCATCCGGAATTTCAGAGACACTTGTCTTGCCATTGAGTACATCATCACCATCGTTTGTATTGTCCTGGTATTGCACATACGAAGCGGAAACATGTTATCCGGCATATTTGTTTCCTCATTCGCAACATTGTGTTGCCTGCTTACAAAATCACTGTCGTTGTTTTCCTGTGATAACAGAAAGAAAATATTAAAACTATAGGCTTGAGCTAACCTTAAAATGTGTGTGCTGCATAACACTATTGTCACATATAGTTTTAATTTAGAAATATCGCCGATATTCATTGTCAGCTAAGCAACCTGGACCTGGTCTTGCGCGCGACACATCGTCTCATGATGATGAACATGTCTGCCAAGTATTTTCACCATCCATCCATACATGACCGAGTTATTGACCGGACAAGAATAACATACTCCAGTTTTGACATTTGACCTACAAATGTGACTTTGACCTTAAAGGTACAGACTTGCATCCTGAGCGCGACACATCGTCTCGTGATGGTGAATGTTTCTGCCAAGTGATTTCAAAATCCTTCAAGAAGTGACACAGCAATACAGCGAACACGAAAAATATACTCCATTTTATAACTTTGACCTCTGAATGTGCCCTTAAACTTGGTGGTACTGACCTCGATCTTGCGCTCGAAACATCGTCTGATGATGGTGAATATTTCCGCCAAGTAATATCAAAATCCATTCAGAAACGAAAGAGTTACAGACCACATTTTTGACCTTCGACCTGTACGTGCTACCTTGACCTGGAGGTACGGACCAATATCTTGCGCCCGACACATAAGTTCATGATGGTGAACATTTCTGCATAGTAATTTCAAAATCCATCCAGAAGAAATGACGTCATTTTGCAAATTTATAATGATGGACTGACGGAAGGAACGCGTAAACCTATAGTCCTCAACAGGTTTCATCCGTAGGGGGCTAATAATATTTGCGACATTAATTCACATCGTTTTAAACATACGGAGCATGTGAATAATTCAGAATACGAACTACAACACTTTATACAGGCGCGCACTTTCGAGTGCAAATCATTTATTGCTCGTAAAGGTTTACCTCTCACACACTGATTAAATAATTTATACTATTAATCATTCATACGTAATATATCAAACGTCAATTTAAAGTATATAGCAGCACATGCAAGTCTCTCATTTACATGTAAAATTCTACTTATTATTGCATTTAATACAAATACAGCATCAAATTTGGATCTCCCTTTATAAAACTGGATTGTGCGCCACTCACTATACAAGAATCGTCAGCTCATTTTGAAACACGTTTGTTGCATTTTCACGTAAACGCTGCATTCTGATTGGATAATCGGCCCACATGACCTGTCATTCATAGCCCGATGAACCGGCTGGGTATGCAACTTACCTCTTTATTATTCATGAACGTACTACTTATTCATTCTTTATTTGCGAAATGAAGTCATTGTTTTGCGCGATCCTTTACTATGCTTTCTTTTATTCGCTATTTGCGAAAGGACGTCATTGTTTAGCGCGAACACTGACGATGTATACACTATCATTCTTAAACAAATAACTTTAAAAGAATTTATAACAAAGTCCACTTCATGATGATGCACGGTCTGACAAGACAAGTCAACAGTATTTATTGGTAATTAAAGGCCTCTGGCCCAACATACACAATACATATAATGTTAAGCAATGAACAGGTTGTATCCATAACATAATATAATATGTAACAATATTACTCTGTCATTCAATACATTTCATCAGATAGAATATATAAAGATATATTTTTGGATTAGTTTCGCAGTTTGTTGTAGACATAAGATTGTCAACTTCTTTTCCTGAAGTGCCTAGTCTGTACCAGTTAGAAAGGTAGTTATTTCTTGTATGTACATATGCAGCACAATAAAAGAATGCATGATAATTATTCACAAATCAATTATATTTGAGCTTGAAGAGCACAATATACATACTCGTTCATTTAATGGAATATTACTATGTCTGCCGATTTTCAATATTTAACGAGTGATTGCAAGATCTGAATTTTGCTAGAGGAATATATGTTTCAATGGCATGTCTATTGAAATGTATCTTTCAGTATCAAGTAGGCTCTTTTTTAAAAGTGTTTATAGTGGTGGCATTTACTTGCATTAACATATATTAACCTGCCAATTCTGGGTAAAACAATTCTGCAATTCTTTGTTAGAATAATTTAATAAATAGTTTATTATTTCTTAAATAGTATATGCATGACCAATAGTATACAAGAAAATAATGTTATAAATTTTGGATACCCAGCAAGTTCTGCCAGAGCCATGGATGTGTTTAAGCATACTATAGCATTGTTTTTGGATAGCGATAAGAAGGCATTTACACCAAGATCTTAAACAATCGTTCATGAAGGTAATACACAGTGGCATTTGTCCACATTTGCCTTAAACCATGCACGTATTTGCTGTTTTTCTAACATGTCATATATTTCTACAAAATTTGTTATGCACTGTTTCAATTTATTGGTGAATTACAAACCCCAGATATGTGATCCGTAGCATAGTATTGGGGTAACCATTGTGCCAAATAGTTCGAACACATCTTTTGCTTCGAAATGACTAAAGGGTTTTTGATATTGTTGGATCTCAAAAATAGCTTTTTGGGCTTGGCAAGAAAGTTTATCTTGAGAAGCACTCCAAGAAAGATTTGCAGTAAAATGAAAATACATATAGTATAAGGATGAGGTATTAATAGGTTGACCTCGATATAACCATTTTTCATATTGACGAAGTGGACCACCATTACAAAAAACGATCATTTCAGTTTTAAGTTAATGTCCATTCCTTCATTATTACAAAATCCGTCAATCATAATAATTTGTTTCTGTTGTTTGGATGCTGTTTCAGAACAACTGGCGACATCATGGGCACAAATTAAACATAGTATATCAGGAATGTCGTTAGTAATACAAATACCAGAACCACAATTTTCTCACAAAAGAGAGGATAACTCGTCTATGAACAATCAATATCACCCTGTCGTGTACCAATATAACATAGGAATGTGTTTGTTTTGCCACTAGATAATTTGACACATGATTCTAAGTTAAATACATACATTTTAATACTCTCAGAAAATTGCCAAATACGTCTTTTTTCTCACATGATAAAAACAGCTTTAAATGATTCACTTTATCAATTTCGTTCTTAAAGTCGAAGTAAATACAGTAGAATCATCCAACTTTATTCGAGATATATTCTTAAATCATAGCTTGAAGACAGAACACATTGTCAATTGAAGAGTATCCCTTTCTGAATGACAAGATATTAGAAATGCCGTTCGACGAACATGAAACCGAAACTAAAACGGAGATTCCAACCCCGGAGGCTACATGTCAATTGCGGCCCTTAGACAGTTAAAAGTAAAGTTATTATCTACTTTTTGTTGTAATTATAATTGCATTGAGTAATATTTTTCTTCGTTTTCACTTAACGCATTGTGTCTCGTACATCAAATTAATAAAAAAAATACAATCAACATCGTCGTGATAATCGTCATCATCATCATCATCATCACCAACATCACCATCATAATCATCGTCATCATTGTCATCATTGCCATTATCATCATCGTCATCATCATCATCATCATCATGATCATCATCATCGTCGTCATCATCATCATCATAAACATCATCATCATCATTATCATCATCATCATCATCAGTATTATTATTATTATTATTATTATTATTATTATTATTATTATTATTATTGATATTATTGATGATGCTGCTATTGTTGATGTTGTTGTTGCTGCTGTTGTTGTAATTTTTATCGGTATCATTATTTCTTCAGAAGGGTTCTTCTCTTTGTTCGGCATACTTTTCGACTGCACATAGAAACGTATATCTAGTCTTATCTTTGAGTCTTTTTTTATCATGCCATCATTGTCACTTCCTGCTTTCGCATTTGAGAATTATAGAGTTTCAACTGAAAATATCTCGAGAAATATTGAAACAATGTTTGGTTATAATCGTGCACAAACGCCTTAAGATTTGTTTAAGATCCAACCCATAATTACTCACCATTTTCTGAGAAATATCCAACGTGTTTTGTTCTATCCGCCTAAGGTGAGGAATTATAGCATCGATGGCATTGGCTTTGTTGGTCATCTCTTCTGTAACGACCGGGAGTGGTACAGCCTGATAACAATTAACAAGACTAAAATAGATTTGTGTAAAGATTCACAAACCGTTTGACAATCGCGATTTTCTTCTGCAAACACCAATAAGCGCGTTTTTGTGTGTCTTTACTACTGCACTTTGTTGTAGTGTTTAAAGCACATAAAGTTATAGGGCAATCATCCATCAGAATTAGTTATTTGATTTCATGACATACAGATTTAATGAATTGACTGCATGTTTGATAACTTAAATCTGTTTACTTTCAATTTCCTTCCTTCGATAGAAAGCGTCCATGTTAGTCTGCGTTACGTGACATGTCATATCACGGGTCATTATATTGATAACCAATTACTTCATTTCCAGTTTCAAAAGTTCTCTAAAACATACACATCGTTAAGTTCATTCTGGCTTCCTTTACTTAAGGCCAACAAATCTGGTGTTAAAAATGCCCACTTTTGAAATGAATGTTAAATATTGTGGCCTTGGTTAGTACACACGTTCGCACATTGTACGTCCGATAACTTTATACCAAAAGTTACTGTCTTGAAATAAAACACGTGATAACATGACCTAATGGGCCACAATGTAAACATATTTATTAGATATAAACTATACAAATTTGTACTAACCAAGGAAACATATATATCGTTTGTTGAACAAATCGGCCATGTTAGTCACCAGCAGTTTTGGCCTCACGTAAACTTTGCAATTGTTTACTTTTTATTTTACCCGGTTGCGTTCCATTCCTTACATATATTCCATTTCACTTATTCTGACCTTCGTTGGTATGATGGCACTGCAGACGTATATATCAGTAATGCTTTCCACCTTCAGCTGTTGGGTCTAGGTACTACCGGTTTGTACCTCGCAACAATTAGATGCAGGGTATGGGGTTACTTTCAAGCTCACACACATTTTTGCATATGCTTAATAACCACTATTGATCTTATGCAAACCTTGTCACAGGTCAGTAGCCTGTTACTCAGGAATTTAGTTCGGCATTTATGGCAGTCCAAGTTGGTTTATTATTGATGATCAACGAGTGCAATGATTGGTGAAGCAAGTGCAAGATAAAAATGTATCCAGGTTCCGGACCGTGAATTGGGCGTGGACGACCGTTGCGTGTGTGTCCCCCAGCAAGACGCGGATAATGAAGAGATGCGCCTCTGGCAGTGGCGTTGGCGTTGGTATCTCTGCTGCTGATACCGGTTCGGGTGGTGCTGTTCCGCGCTTGGCCCTTCGGATCGTCCGTTTGACTTACTCTTTTTTCACGATAGCAACTTTCGCCTCCGCTGTGTAGTTCACCAACTTGTCCGCCAGTATCTGTCCCGACTGGCAACGATTAGCGACAGCTGCTTCTACGATCTCTTTCCGCAACACACCGTCTCATTATGCTTAACATTTCTGCCAAGTTAATTTAAAATCCTGAAATGCAGGACAAAGTTATTATCCGGACAAAACTCCGAACATACGTACATACGTACAAACGTACATACGTACATACTTGCATACGTACACACGTAGACACGTAGATACGTAGACACGCACACGTGTACATACGTACAAACGTACGTACAAACGTGCATACGCACATACGTACGTACCCGCCTACAGGGTGAAAACTATAAGCCCCCCCCCCATCATTAATGTTGTGGGCATAATAAACGATGTTGCATTGTATTTTTCTTTACATTTAACAATTCTTCAAATTTCAACATGCTCGGTCTTCGCGAACAGAAAGTGCTTATCAAGTTTATTATCGCCGCGTAGCAGTTTCGTTCGCACACGCCCATTTGTATATCATGTGTGACAACATTCTTGGCATTGATTGTATGTATATGCTTTCAACGCTCGAGTGTCTGCAATGCATACAATTTTGTAAAAAATTGATAGTTTCATGCTATAATATATGCATATGAATGTTGCAACGTTGCCTTTGGGCACTTGCTCCTCTTCCTTAATATATTATTTAAATCGAAAGGGCAAACCATTATAAACAGGTGTTCCACCGTTTATTCAGCTAATTCTATAGTTGAATAAGTCAATGGCCGCCATCAACGACCCGTATTGACTATTGTGACATATTGGCGACCATGCCTATAAGTTAATGTCAAGTAAATTCGTGATTACCACAAAATTTAAATCTTAAACATTTTGAATTGAGAGATAATTCCCGGCTCTAAATGTAGATGTGAAACGACATGTTTTGGGCCACTGGTGTCATATCAAGTGGTTTCACAAAGGCCACTCGTGTCGTATCAGGTGGTTTCACAAAATACAATTAACAATAGCATGAATTGTAATGACATACAAACAAGTGTTCTTTCGGAAGTCTGAAATATTACAGCTCAATAAAGCACCTGCAGAAAAAACCGAACTACATGAATATAAAAATAAATCACCAGCCTCACCACCAACACAAAAAGTCATACGATAAATCTAACTGAATACGCGAAACTACATATTCGAGGGTTGAGCGTGAAACTGTTGTATCTGCTTAATATTTCTATATCAGATTCACTAGTTTCACACTCCACCATCGAATTATGGTATGACTATATGACTATATGTATTTTGTTAAATATAAAGTCAGATTATTAAGTCATTTTGCTAAATGTTTCATATAAAAGTAAGAGTGAATCATATTAACAAAAACAATTCACATAAACCTTAGACGCACAATTAATATGACTTTACACCATTGAAAATTCATTCTTACTTACTCGTCACCGAATCCAACGAAATCGAACATTTATGAATTGTCATTGTATACTTATTTAGTTGTGTACTTAGTTTCGAAATGCTGTTAAAATATCGTTACATTAAAATTGTCTGTAGTAAATACATGTTGCAGTCATTTGATTTAATTTTTATGAAGAAAATTCAGTAGAAATATATGTTGCAACAATGGTATTTCTTACACGAGGCTGAATATCATTTAATGATAGACATGTATTGAGGTGTGTATATACAATGTTGCATACCTAATATTCCAAACCCAGAATTATAAAATGAAACCAATGACCTAAAATCAGGTAACATATCACATAACAAGAGAGCACTCAAAGAAAGACTCCGGGAGATATATAACTTCATTACAATGTAATTTTCTTGTGATAGGGCACCTCTCTTGCAGTATCCCGACACTTAATTGTGCTTTAACAAATTCCTTGATCGCGACGTTGATCCGGGCCACTACCGACATCTAATCATGTGATCATAGGCAAATGTCGATATGTATGTTCAAGACAAATTCATGCACAATTCGTTCATCACATTCTGGTGAGTTTCTAAGCAGCAAATGACATCCTAACTTAATGAGTACATTTAGGTATTATTAGTCCAGATTTTCATCATTTTTGGTGAACAGTCGTTGTCTCAGCGTATATCTTGGACTCTATATATAAGAATGTATGATATATATATATATAATTGTTGGTTGATAGTCAACATTCAACATTCATACCCAGCGAGTTTCAAACATATAGACACATACATAGATATAGACACCGGACCTCTGTCAAGACCTCTGGCAGGAAATAAGACGCCATATATAGTGCTTTAAAGTCAATCCAGGGTTTTTAAATACGGAGAATAATCAGATTTCCGAAAAGTATATCTCAGAACGTTGTTGAGGGTATTTCAACCATAAGCCGCGCTTTCGTTTAATAACTGAACACTACTTATCTTTTATTTATTTTTTTAATTTAAACATATTTTATTTTCATATAGAAGTATAAGTACAAATGACATTTATACATACATAAATTATTTATCGATCTTTTATTGGCTGGTTATTAAACTAATTTTTAAGTTGTTGTCTGTCTTTTATTAAAGCTACCATAAATATCAAGTTACTATAATGACACAAAAACGTGTTGTCCCTTGCAATCGGTAAACAACGATGTCGTTAGTTAATTAATTTATTCTTAACGATATATTTCATTTCCGATGTCTGCAACACATCATGGTTAAGGTAGATAGGTTTGTTTGACGTGTTAACATTAATTTTGGAACGCCGGAATATCCTTATTTCCTGATATAAAGTGGATGAAAACATGTGTGACATCAAATTCGTGTTATATTGATTTAGATGTAATCATTTTATCCAGTTCGTAATTGTAATAAACAATTGTAATTATTGATATGTGATTTGTGTTTCCAATGACATACAGTGGCGTATTCAGGCCTTCTCCTGTACGCCCGGGCGTAGATAACGGAATGACCATTTTGATATTTAAAAAAAAAATAACCTAAAAATCTTATGCATACCTCGGGTAAAGCACAGGTACAATGATATATTTATGCATTTTATGTATTTTGTTTACGCACTACTTATAACCCGACATTAGAAAAAAAAAACTTTAAATAAAATACATTATGTGCCGTTCAGAAACTGAAGAGAGAGAAAAAAAAAAGAAGCGACCTACAATTATGAAATTATAGTAAAGGGAATAAATATTAAAGAGATAAACATGTGTGTAAAGCGATTTTAAAATCCATCCATCTATGGCCACGTTATAATTCACGACAAGTAAAAAGCCAAATATTAAACTTTGACCTCTAAGTGTGACATTGACCTTCGACCTACGGACCTGTTTTTGTGCGCTTCACGCCGTCTCATTGAGGTTTACATTTGTGTAAAGTAGTTTTAAAATCCACTACAAGTTTAAGTACCGACAATCAGTGCCAATTTTGACAATTGACCTCTAGGTGTGGTCATGACCTTTGACCTAGGGACCTGAATCATGAGCACTAAATACCATTTTATAGCAGCAAACATGTGTGACCAGTAACGTGAAAGCCCTCCGAACAAGCAAACACGCTCATTTATAATCAAAGGGAAATTACTCGATGAAAACCCATCAGACCGGAACGACCTGATAATATGCGCATGCCAACATGATTTGGATGCTGCATATAAAGTTTCGTTGGATTAGAGTTATTATATAGTTCCTGAGATCTCCCAGTTTATTTAAAACGGCGTATATTTTAAACAAAAAGGGCAATATTAACATACCGGAAATAGCTGACAATATACGCATGTCTTCTTAGTATGGATGCGGCATATGCAGTTTGATTCAAATCGAGTTGTTAATTCCTGAGATCTTGCTCGGAAACGAACATATTGTATTATGATGTATTTAATTATAAAACGGGCACTATCTCCCTGAAAAAATATCACCAGGCTTGAACGACCTTACAGTATGCGCATGCTCTCTTGGAAGTAATGATGCAACTTAAGTGTAATTAAAGAAAAATTATTAACTGCTGAGGTCTATTCGGAAACGAAAAAGTCATTAGAAAATGTCGTATTTCTAACTAAAGGGCAATAACTCTCTAAAAATCATCATACCGGAACGACGCGACAATATGTCCACCCGGTAGGCATGCAGCATATAAAGTTTCATCGAATTCGATTCATTACTTACATATGTACTGAGATCTCGCAAAGTAACGGACGGACTGACGGAAGGACGGACGGAGGGACATGGAGTATAAAATCGTCGGGTGTGACACCCGAACAAACTGAATGGTAGTTGAATTTGAATTCGGACGGACGGACACAGCTGCGACTATATTCTTCCACCTTCGGGGAGCATACAAAACTAATAAAACCTTTTTTTATTCACTGGCGAAAGACAAGTGAGCTGATATCAGAATGGTTATTTTAGAGACTGTGAGTTGATAACTCATGGTAAACCAAAACCGGGAACGTGGTTACAACTCGTCACGTCAAATCAGAAAAGGACTGTATTTAATTATGTTTAGAATGTTATAAGCATTAGCAGAGGAATAATTATTTGCAATTCTTCATCTTTCAAGTACAGGTAAAATAATTATCTACTTTTTACATTAATACTGCTTCACTTGTTTCATTATTTTATTCCTTATTTAAAACTTTGAGAAAGGCCCTTTAACGAGAGTTTTGTTTGTTTTTTTCTAATCACTAACTAGTGTTTAATATGTTTGACATACAATTTACTATAACCTATACATGTGGCTTCGATTAGGTTTTATCGAGTGGGTAGGGTTGTGGAATTATGGGTTCCAGGCGGCTATTAACTAAAGGATTTATAACGGTTACCCTAAAATCACAATGCACATTTGAATTTAATATGTACAGCGATTATTCCTACATTTCTTATATTTGGCAACTGTATTATAATTTGGAAGGATACTGTATTGTAAAAAAAACAACAGAAAATCAAAAGTGTTACAATTTATGTGGATGCTTAGCAGATGATATGAGATCAGGCAACATGCTACCCTCATGTGTACTTTAGATTGTCAATTTTTACAAGCCGGATCAACGTTCAAAGCACTTAAAAGCACATGTAAAGCCTACGATACATTTAACTCTCATGTGAAATACGTGTTTCATTATTAATTTATGTCGCACTTTCGTCGCGTAAAATACATATCTGTAATAAATGAAACCTATTACGTGTGAATTGTTAACTGGTATACTGAAACCTATTTATTCTTTAAAATGAAAGTAAAAAAGTAGACTTACTAACCTTTAACCCATGACTACGAACATACTTAAGTTTAATCTTAGCCTTAATCTGTAATATTAAACCAATGGAAATCAAAGCTTACATGTTACAAGCATTCTCATTGGTCAATATTTTAAGTTAAGAGTAAGTTTGAGATTGAGAACTTTCGTAGTGGTGGGGCCAGGATTCACACTGTTTAAGACGGTTTTCATCGCAATGAAATATTTAGATACGAGGGTATGTTAATTACATGAACTTCTCTGACTAGCTTGTATTCACATGAAGTGAACATACCATTTCAGAAAGATGTTAAACACACTTTATCTACATTTGCTGTAGTAACACGGTTTACGGTAAATTTTAAACTCTTGCCATCAAAAGTCGGATGTTTATACCAATATAAACGTAGCCTAGATAAGTGGGTAGAAAACAGGTGAAGTTTAGATCAAATTTCGACATGAAAACTATTTTGCAACAAAGTAAGTTAGCAAAAAAAGGCCAACTAATATGTTTCATGGGTATAATGTATGCGTTATTTACTGGGGGGGGGGTCTTATTGATATTCATTTAACTGAAATACTTGTAATGTTTTAAAGGTACTCTTATTTAAAGGGACTATGTCAACGAAAAGGGTCTCCAGGGGATGCAAAAATATGGAATTAAGATATTAATAATAGCATATAATAGCATATAATAACGGTGACATTAAGGTATATATTATGGGAACATCGTTTTCTGCAATAAAAATCAATTTATAATATGGCTCGTGTTTGTTTAGCCCTTTTCATGTTTACATTTTGACGTCAGCATTATGAGTATTTTGTTTAACTATAGTTTACACACATTTCCTTACAAAGCAGAATAGAGCAGTTGGTTTATTGTCTACTGTAATTTATCTGTTTATCAAATATCACATTATGCATTATATTTATTAATTCTTTATTTAATATACATGTCTAAGTGTAGTGCATTTTTATCATCTAATATCATTTATAGTGCAATAGGAAATTAATTTTTCGTTGACATTGTCCCTTTAAGTATGTATGCACCATATATGAACACTTTTAGATAAGGCCTATGTATTTAAGCTCGATTATGTAGGAAGTATGAGCCTTATAAAGACACATTCGAGGCCGTTTCTTGAGTAGAACCAATATTTGTCGTATTGTCTTAAATGGAAAGATCATTTGACCAACCCTCCCCCCTGAAAAGAAATCGACTTGACCAACCCTCCCCTCTGAAAAGAAATCGACTTCACGGCGTACCGGTAGCATGGCGGACACCATATCCATTACACAAATGCGACCACTAAATATGGTGTGCATTTTTACAAAATATTAAAATGAGACACCCTATTTTCTATATAGAATATTTTCCAGTTTTATTTCGTTTTCTCGATTTTACGATAGTTGTATGTGATACTAATTGTCCGTCAGGTATAATTAACGTCCAATACAAGTACATGTTTACTGGATACAAGCACTATATAATGGTTTAGCCTGTTAACTCGTTTTTTTTTCTTTCAACAACCACTAGTTAAAGGTCTTTTCAGTTGATGGCAGTTCGCAAGATGTGAACTAAAGTTCATGTAGAAGTTGCCCTTTGAGTATTGTATGTTTGACTTATCCGTTTATTCGCCACATGTATACCTCCCGTATACAATCTTTTATTGTTTTAAGCGTGTTAAGGATGAAATTAATGATGTCTTGCATTTACATTATACTGAATATATGTAATGTTAGCATATTTCAGAACTTTAAATCATTAGTAGCATATTTATGTACCAAGGATTAGCATATTACTGTAACAGGTGTAGTATATTTCTGTACCAGGTGTAGCATATTTCTGTACCAGGAGCAGCATATTTCGGTACCAGGTGTAGCATATTTCTGAACCAGGAGTAGCATATTTCGGTACCAGGTGTAGCATATTTCTGTACCAGGAGTAGCATATTTCTGCATAAGACGAAGCATAATTCTGCATCACGAGTAGCCTATTTCTGCATTAGCAGCAACATATATCTGCCAATTATAACGGATGGCTTTAATGCGATCTATCCAGGGAGAGTCCCATATATGAAGTTGTATTTCATTGCTATGAAGACTCTTCCGAATTCCATTTTAACAACCCCCAGCTAACATTTACCCGGTGGATGTTTAAGTAGCTTAAATTACCGGTAAACCGAGGTATATATGTAAAGGATAAACACCTCTAAGAGGTGGTTATAAGTGACAAATGTTCCGAGATATGCATTGGCCTAAACTATGATTGACGAATCTCTTTATTATTATTTTTTATTATTATAAAAATTAAGTGTTCTGGTATTTCCGTCCAAGTTCTCAATCAAGTCTTAATCTAGCATTAGGGTTCCCATGTACTATATTCGTTGTTTCGCTGATATGAGGTAATAGCATAGTTCATATTACCTATCACGTTTACAGCCCAAGTATGGAAAGTTGTCCAACTGTAGTAAACAATATCTAGTATTAACCGTACATCCTACATATACAAATAACCCCTAAATCTTTATACAAATAATTTTACGCGGCGTCTATATAAATGTGTTTGTTTGATCGCTACGTTACAATTGTTCATACACATTTTTCAAAACAAAGCGTAAAACCATACTGTACTTGTTATTGGAATACTTTATTTTATTTTAAAAATGTAACCAGGACAATATTCTGTAAGGGCATACATTTCGTTATGTTTTAAAATGGTATTATTGGTATTCCACATTCTCCACTCGATATGCAGTTTAAAGTAATGGCGAACTTAACAGGTTACCCGTGTTCCTTTTCTCTCGGTATTTAATACCAAAGATACAAAAAAGCAATAACCACCGACAATATTAAAATAAACTCTGTGAAGGTAGTGAAGGTAGTGTCGACCGGTAACATGAATATTTGCCCACAAGTACATACGCCCTTGTACATGATAATGTTTTTACTTTTACTTATATAAGTCTCCCTTAGGAACTAACGATATACAACAAACCATGTCACCGTCTGTCCCATAAGAAGACAAAAGCGTTCGAAACGTGCATTCCTGTAACCAGGACAATATTCTGTAAGGGCATACATTTCGTTATGTTTTAAAACGGTATTATTGGTATTCCACATTCTCCACTCGATATGCAGTTTAAAGTAATGTCGAACTTAACAGGTTACCTGTGTTCCTTTTCTCTCGGTATTTAATACCAAAGATACAAAAAGGCAATAACCACCGACAATATTAAAATAAACTCTGTGAAGGTAGTGAAGGTAGTGCCGACCGGTAATATGAACATTTGCCCACAAGTACATATGCCCGTGTACATGATAATGTTTCATGTTTTTACTTATATAAGTCTCCCTTAGGAACTAACGATATACAACAAACCATGTCACCGTCTGTCCCATAGGAAGACAAAAGCGTTCGAAACGTGCATTCCTGTAATAGAGGCAGTGTAAATAGTTCCATTATAATAGACTGTCTGTCTATACGCCGGTGTCTCTGTATTGTCTTCCAGTTTATGTTATGGTTAATTCGTCCACAACTCTTGATAAGCTTATAACTAACTCAATATTAACCATCCATAGTGTCTAATTTCTGAATGGTTCTCTGCACCGTGATGTTTTGATAGAGTTATCATATTTATATAACAACGTTAACATACGAATTCTTGCGGCAATAAGTTCGCTATTTAAATTAATCATCTAGTAGCAACCCTATGCTATACTCGAAAACATATACGTGCACGTTAAACAATATCTCTTTGTAAATTCGATTTATAACAACAAAACATATCTTCTAGCATCTAAATGTATTAAAATACTTATGGAATATGAATACAAGCAGCTATGTTCTCTTATTCATTCCAAATTACTGATTTTATTGTTCACTATCTAATTTAACATTGTGCTTCTGAAAACTTGCCGAAGAAGTATCGGCCCCATTTGTACTGCGATAACTGTCAACAAGTGACCAAATAATATCGCATAATATGTCTTAGATATAACGGTTAGTGTATTCATTTTTAATAATTTGGCATGGTTACCTAGTTTTTAACCCCACGTGACTTAGTTTCGAATTCTTCCGAGATAATATTGCGACAAATGTTTTGAGCAAGATTCGTATTGATTGGACTATTATGAGGCATCTAGAGTGTTCACAAGCTTTTTCTTCAATTTGGTCAGGTAACCTAGTTTTTCACAACATGAGACCCAGTTTCAAACTCTTCCGATATATCATTAGGACAAAAGGTCTAAGCAAGTGAGTGATGAGTCGGCTATAAGTGTTGCCTATAGAGGGTTCACACGTGGCATTTTACCCAACATGTCACAGTTTTGAACTCGCCCGATAGCAAGTTTCATGAAGACAAAATTACTTTTAGAGTGTTCCCGAGCTTTTTCTTCAATTTGCCCTAGTGACCTAGATTCTGGAAAACTTTCATGAAGATTGGGTAATATACGTGGCTTATAGAGTGTTCACAAGCTTTTAAAAGTTTTCAATACAGCCATATAAGGGAAATTATCCCGCCCCCTGGCGGCCATGTCTGTATAATAAGCGAAACCATTTTCGAACTCGGCCGAGGTATTACAAGAACAAATGTCCAGAGCAAGTTTTGATTGGGCTAACAATGTGACTCCAACAGTGTTTACAATCTGTTTCTTCAATTTGACCCACATGACCCAGTTTCAAGCTTGTCCGATATTTCATTGGATCAAAGGTTCTGGACAAGTTCAAGAAGATTGTGCAATACATATGGCCTATAGGGTGTTCTATAGATTTTTAAAGTTTAAAATATCCATTTAAGGAAATATGCCTGCATCCTGGCGGCCATGGTTTTCAACGGAGCAGTTTAATTTTCGAACTCGGCCGAGATATCATAAGAATACATTTTTTGAGCAAGTTTCATGTTGATTGGGCAAACCAATGAATTCTAGAGTGTTCACAAGCTTTTTCTTTAATATAACCTAGTGACCTAATGTTTGACCCCACATGACCCAGTTTCGAAAATGTCCGAGATATTATTAAGAAAAATGTTCTGAGCAAGTTTTTATGAAGATTGGGCAATAAATGTGGCCTTTAGAATGTTCACAAGGTAAATGTCGACGACGCACGACGGACAAAGGCGATCAAAAAACTCAACATGAGCACGTTGTGTAAAATGTTTAACTGGGTGATCACACATTGGAACGCACATACGCTATTTCATTTGCTATTAAAATTAAATATAAAACTACAGGTGATAGTACGTTCTTAGAAGGGTAACAATAAGGGATATTTTCTGCATCTAGCATTGATTGAATTACATTACACAGCTCTATTCAATCTTATACATTACGTATATACAAACTCATTTATTACTTTACATATAAATAACGTCCCTTTCAGAAAAATTTAAGATGAAGTAAACTGCTCAAGTTAATATTTAGCGAACATTTTGTAAACGTTTTTCGAACTAGTCAATATATTGAAACTAATGTTTGCAGATGGTTAACATGCAGTTCACATGCACATTAGGTTTTCCGCGAAAAACTCATTTGCATAAATATGTGAACTATCCACATATAGAAATGTGAACTATCTGCGAATACAAATGTGAACTATCTGCGAATACAGATATGAACCATCTGCGAATACAAATGTAAACTGTCTTCAAATAAGATGTTTTCATTCAGATATGTATGACTGCAAACTAATTGTGAGCATATATATGTCAACAACATGCAAATTCAAAAAAGAAATTACTTTGTTAGCAAGGTCATTATGATGATAACAATAATGATGTAGTGAATGTTAAGGTAGTGGGGGTGCAATGTTGATTATGATGATACTGCATGTAATGATGATGCTAATGGCAATGTTGATGATGTTGGTTGAAATGGTAGTGATGATGATGACACATTGATTATTAAATATTGTCCTTCGTACAGCTTATATGTGTCATATGTTAATTTGTCTATTAGTTCAAGAGACGTTAAAATAAGAAATAAAAATGAGATATGAATCTTGGTGCTTAATTCAATTTATGTCATTGCGTTTTAATCATAGCAACACTCAAAGGTGGACCTTTTAAACCAACAATGTGGATGTGTGTGTACATGCATTTCAGTACTTAATTATATGCCTCGGACTTTATGTTACTAGATAAACATAACTATATTTTCATAATACACATCACAATCAAGACAAATCACCCAAATAATTATATGTAACATTTCTGTATCAAAGAACACTATAAAATGTATACCTGTTCAAGCAGTAAACCTCCAGTTTCCCTACATTTTGAAACGGGTTGAATTCGACCGATCAGAATCATTCTATTTTGTGACATCATTTTTAAAGTGATCATATTGTTAAGTTTTGAAGTTCATAATCTGATTAACCAAAGGAACACAAAAGCTTAAGTATTAAATGCAAATTGTCAGCGAATTCTTCAAATTCTACAAACATAATTTAGCGACAACGACACACACATTATGGCACATTCCCACCATACCTATTATAAACTATTTTGGCATCATTTATTCGGCATAATACACAAACGTGTAGCATTTAAGTTTATCTCGCGTAATTTGACTTTTTTTTGGTTAAAAGGCATGAACAAAAAAGTGTTTATTTAGCTGAATGATTGTATGTTTATTCATTCGGGGTCATAGAAAATTATATACACATGATGCATAATCATAGTAATAGTACCTGATATTATCCGTCTATTCAAACTAGTAATAATAATAATAATAATAATAAAAATACTTATCATAAAAATATAAAATAATAATAAAGATAATAATAATAATAAATCAATGATATTAACAATGAAATAAATTTATAACGAAAATTAACTTGTACAGAAATACATCAAATAAATTTACAGAACATGCACATTAAACGATGCATTTCTTATTTACTACAAGGTCTTCAAACAGATTTAATCAAAATCAATATCAACGAATCAATTAAAAATATCACATTGTTAATAAAAAAACATAATACAAGAATGAGGTTGAAATATAACATAATTAAAAAACAAACTACAATTATACCATCATATATACTAGAGCTTACGCTATTCCACAAATATATCACATATTTTCATAAAAACATGGTTAATACGCATAAACACATTTCCATATTGCATAGAGACATTATAAAAGTGACAGGCATACAGCTTCAATCATGAAAACAAATTTTAATCATGAAAACAAAATCCAGTCATGAAATAGATGCAGTTTCTTTAAACAAGATCGACAATAAAGGTATGTCTTTAATTTATTTTCAAAAGTTAAATTATTCGTTTGCCGTATTGAGGGAGGTATTGAGTTCCGCATTCTTATGCTAGAGTATCAAAAGATCGCTTAAGGTAGTTTGTATTTGGTATACGTATTAGCTTTAGATCTCCATTTTTACAAGATCGGAGATTATAGTAATCATTTTGTGAAGGTGTTATTATGTCGCACATATATGTTGGTGTTTGACTGTGAAATGCTTTAAAAACTATTACTGATTGGAAATATTGTATCCGTTTTTCAAGTGTAAACCAGTTAAGATATCTGAAGAGAGTTATTGAACTAGTGCTATATTTAATTTATTTAAGATTTGCGTTAAGTAACGTTTTTATATTTTGACTAATATATTAATTTCAGTTTTTACAGCTGAGCTCCAAATAATGCATGCATAGTCATATACAGATGGGATAGAACAGCTTTCGCCTTTCAAGAGTCAAACAAGGTATTATGTTTTGTAAAAGGAACATTCATGACGATATTTTGGAACGTAATTTCCCAATGTGTATATTCCAATATTATGCAGATTATAGAAATGTTTAGATTTCGATTACGATTGTGTTGCCTAATACCATGCACGTCATTTTATTATAAGTGGATTAATATCCATGTGTTTTGTTTGACACCACTGTTGCACATTCGATCCATTTGTCTGTAGGTTAGACTGAATAATTTGCAGGCTGGTTCTAGATTTGTGCAGAGTTGTATCATCAGCATACATTTCAGTATTACATGTAAGGTTCAATGACATACATACGAAAAAAGAGGTCCTGAAATAGAGACCTGGAAAACACCAGAGATAACGTTGTTGTGAAAAGATATGTTTTCTTCTAATAATACTACTAGTAAAGCACTACAACTTAATCCCGTACACAGTAATATCGAACAAACACGTATTACATGTATAACCAAATCAATGCAGTGGAATCCTATTCAAGCACAGAGCACAACCATATGTTTGTATTTAAAATATCGAATTAAAGGGGTATCACGATGTTATTTTGAACCAGGCAACTCACACACCATGTGAATCCACGATGGCGTCCGTTAAATTTTTGTCGGTATTGTTCGTTAAAAACATCGATCATATACGTGTTACGAGCATACGCACTGCCACGATTGATTATTGCTAACGAACTGTTCTATTCTTGAAACGGACCGTTTTAAGTCACCTATATCCTTCGCCATTTTGTCGATTGTTGAGAAAGATTTTAATTTAGAAATGCCCAGTTCCTTAAGAATTCTTGTGATAGGGGTAACCAAAACAGTGACTGTGCCACTGTTGTCCTTCACCCCACCTTCAACAATTCCTATGCAAACGAGCTTTCCGTTGCTTGCTCTGATGAACACCGGCGATCCAGAATCACCAGGTGCTGCGAATTGCTGACCAGGAGTGTTAACCATAAGTTGGTTATGTATGGTCATAAACGGCGGATCACCCTCATTATTGTGTAAATTAAACTTGGCGATGCAAGGGTCGTCAGTCGATGAAACAATTATGCCTCTAGTATATTCGGTGACACAGCCGAATTTATAGCACGGTTCACGTTCTACTTTTGGCTCAAATGCCATGCCAGATTCAAATTCGAGATCTAAAACAGCAACATATTATGATTACACATACATAATCAATTCACTTGTATCAACCACACAGAAAAAGCGTTCAATGATATTAGAAATGCTATTAAAACAATACATCAATGTCTGTGTTGAAGAGACATACGGCAGATAAAATTTGTAAGTGACAAAACAAAGTAAATACAATAACAAAAAAAGTCCTTCGATATATAATAAGATAAACTTCAATCGTACTTAAACATAATGAAAGGTTTACCAATCTGTGTTGTTCTGCCGATAGGGAATTTTCCATTTATAGGCTTTCTATGAGTTAGTTGTACAAGTGCAATGTCCAGTCCGGCTTCGGAATCATTGCCTTCTTTGCAAATAACTTTCTTCAGAGTTCCGATGGCATTCGGTGGTTCAGGTTGGTATACTTTAGTATCGTTTGGAAAATCTAAAGTTCCTCCTATATTTCTACATCTGTTCATCTCTAGAGGAGACAACACAACATGTCCAGACGTTATTCCGCAAATACCGTATTCATCATGTTCAAAAAATACACCAAGGCTACCCCTCCGATCAATGTGACGTTTAATTTGACATCCCATGCGGACATTATCGTGAACATCATCTGCATGACCGTCAAAAGGTATACATATGCCTTCCCGGACGACAACTTGAACTCCATCATACGCTTTTTCAAACGGTTCCTCATCAATTGGAATAAACCCCTTTGCACGAACATACAATGCCATACGAGGTTCGAAGAAGCATTCATTTGAATTATTGGTTTTCAATTTATACTTGCATCCCCGTATAAAGCAAATATATTTATGTCTCATCATTAGATTGTTTGCATTCTTTCTTATAGCATTTCTAAGTGTACCTGTAAACTCCTGTTTCGTTAGAAAATCATCCGTGTTATTTTCTCCTTCAGTGTGATGAAACTCCAGACTTTTTATTTCAATATCATATCGTAATGCTTTAAGTAATGTCTTTGTGTCTTCTGTTTCCTTCTTGACAGTCACGACAAACACAAAACGTCTAGTGCCATCAATCGTGTAAGCTGGATAAACATCGACAACATGTTCAACCTTAAGAATTTCGTTACAAATGTTCTGACACACAATTTGAAGTTCGTTCCGTATTTGTTCCCTCTCATAATTGTAAAACAAGTTGGAAATATATTCTGTTGATGGTAAAACATTTTCTGATCTATGTAAATTCAGGTTGACGTCTAAAGTCATTTTTTCATCTGAAAATAAAATATATTCTTTAAATGAACCATGATTATCATTTAGCATTTGGAATATAATTACAAATTGTGTAGTTGTCATTGATATATCTGACATTATATTACCACAAACTAGAGTTACCAAACGATGAAGTTGACGGGACACTTTATAACCACAAGGTCGAGTTGACGGGACACTATAATACCACAAGGGGGTATGGACGGGGCATTATATTACTTCGTGGTGGAGCTTACAGGACACTATATAACTTCACAGTGGAGTTGATAGAACACTATATTCTCTCACGGTGAAGTTTATAGAACAGTTTTCCATAGGTAATCACAAAGAAACTATTATTAATTTCGAGGATGTCAGGCTCTCCTTCTTTTAGGGCCGGCATACTAAATACTGCTTAAAATTGGATGTGTGTACTTAATATGAAAAAGTTTGTAATTCTCTTAGTAGGTACTGACCACCCCCATTGCCTACTGAGTTCTGCTCTTAACACCCCTGAATCCAGCGCGTACCAAATAGGGTGGGGGTGGGGAAGGTGTTGTGTAGATATTCTGTCTGGTATTCAAACTTGTTTGCGAACTAAACATGCATAACATATTCTAAGGTGGTGGTGGTGATACCCTTATTATTAAAATGAAATTGGCAACCTTTTCAACAAACCATGATTCGGGTTAATATATATTCATACTGTGTATTCATTTCCTTGCAGCCTTAGTTAATGTCCTAACTGATTATTTCAGCCGTGCGAAAAAAGGACAGATTTAACTGTGAACCAGACACTATTTCTAGCATTCACAAAAGCCTCGATATATACCTATGAGAAAAGAATGTCACCTTCAGCATCACGAGAAAAACTGCATTTGCTGTTACGAAAAAAGCTTAACGGTAGACAATATAATTGTTTCATTATGAATATCATGTTTGCCTTTTAAGTATAATAAAGGTCTATATAGGTATTAAGAATACACATCAGGCATCTGGAATATGTGTAGATGTTACATTCGTAAAACTGGATAGTGAATTCACAATATAGTCTATATTTGCATTGTCAAAACCACAAAACTGAATTTTATGGCAGTCAAGTAGACATTTCCAGTATACCTTATTTACTGTAAACGATGATTAATTATTATAGTAATCGATAGATGCTGATATAATTTTTAGGGTTTTACGGTCTTATGAAACAAACTGCACATAATGTCATTATGAGTTATTATTAGAAATTCAATCCATTTCCATTCTTTGCAGGCAATATACAAAGGCAGAAAGA
Source organism: Congeria kusceri (assembly GCA_027627225.1). NCBI lineage: Eukaryota > Metazoa > Mollusca > Bivalvia > Myida > Dreissenidae > Congeria > Congeria kusceri. The sequence goes on from JAPFQT010000145.1 coordinate 177,339, forward strand.
TCACAGAGCTAAAGCACTCCTGTAGAAATTGCGCAGCTGAAAGAAAGGGCCTTCTTGGAAGTGGTAAAGTTATTACGAAACGGTGCCAATGTCTTTTTAATTATATATTAGCTATACACCGTTTCAATTTATCGCATACATGTACAGTACCAGTCATCCTTTTAAATCACATTCGGAAAGGGTCACAGCTCGTACTGTTCATTGACGCAATGAATTGAAACAGTATAATTGTATAAGTATTGCCCAGACAGAGTTACTTTCTAGAACCTGCTTTTCTATGTTCAAACACAGTCTTTGGTGGCCTATTCATAATGACTTGTTATATTGTTCCTTTATTTTGCACATTGATGACATGATTTATCAGTTTCTTAAATACGATCATTTTAAATGTTTGTGCTATAGAGTTACCTGCATTTATTTAAATATGGTTACCCACCACATTAAAGTTTTTTTAATGATGAAAACGTGACAATCATATTTGTAGTACCAATGAGAATAATATTACAAAACTATGTTGTAAATTTGCAGAAAGACACACACAAACTAGATTTCTAGTCCTGGCTGAAAGGCCACCGACAAAAATTGCAGCCCTCACAAGATGGAGGAACATTTCAACTGAATACAGTGCGCTTACAGTTGAGCAAAAAGCTGAATGCTCTAGCTGGATTGACAAATTATGTTCCAGCGAAAGAAAGTTGTACACTGTGTAGGTCGCAGCACACAATTTGCAACAAGCACTTAAAATTATAATTTTAACGAATGCCAGTACAGGATGAATCATTATGCAGTCATGTGAATGTCTGCCATCTCCGGGCTGCACAGTGAACATAACTATTTACTCTAGAAAAAAGGAATAGGTTGGGTCTTCCCAGGATTGTTCACAAGAATATATATAGCATCCGTTTCATTTCATGCATAATAACATGAGTATTACAACATTGATATTGTGTTAATTATTGACAGGCTGTAGAAACCAATGATTGTATTTGTTTGCAAATGAAATTGATCCATGTGCATATATTGTGATTCGTTTTACACTTTTCACACTTTCTATATCTTGTATTTTTTTTTTCGGCGTAGCTGCCTAAGATCACCTTTGACCTAGATTTCTTGTAAATGTGTACCTATTGTGCAAGATAGATATTTGACCCGATAAGTTAATTTAATAATAAAAAAATAAATACCACTATTGTATTGGGTAAATTTTCTTGCCGGGTGAATTTTATGGTAGGCAAACTTATATCAATGTTTTAATTGTTGCATACTTTTTGGGATACAAATTTAAAGACTTGTTAACATAAGCGGTTAAAATAATGTTGCACCAAAACCCCGCTTTATGACCACCTCGATTTTACGACCACCCCTCTAAAGCAGACACTTTAAAAGACCCGATTGTTTTCCTACATATTTCAATTGTCGCAAACCACGATTATAAAGGAACCCCGCTATTCCGGTTTACAACCACCAATCCCAGACCGGAAGGACCAAATAATGCTCAAAATAACCCGTTATTGCGACCAGTGTCATTTGGTCGTTGATACTTTACATCATCAATTAACAACATATGTCGTGAAGATAACAAACTGCTAATGCGTTATGCGGTAAAAGGAGAGTGTAAACAACAATGGTACAAATATTTTGATAAGGGATTAACAGATCAACGTTGTATCAGATTATGTTAATTGACACTAGCTGACAGTCAGTGGGTAACACTGATGAATGCTGAACCTTAAATGGGCTTAGTTAATCAAGTCTTAATTAATTTCCGACTTAATGTAAAGTTCATATTCATAACTATAAGTTACATAATATGTAGTCAATAAGATTTATTTATTGAAAACAAATCGGAATTTTCGTTATCTATTCATTATTCATTATTTTCATTAAAACTTTAAATTACACAGACGTATGCATGGACTGACTCGGTTACCTGCCGAACCTCGATAATGAGACCACCTCGCTAATAAGACCACTTTTATTAAGACCCCCAAGTGGTCGTATTAGCGGGGATTTACTGTTTATCGTAGCCTCGATATACACTCTAGAACTGAGGCTAATTATGAATCTGTTGTATCATTGTATGCCATGAACATGGTGTTGAATTCATTCACATAATGAAATAACTATTTTGTGTAGCCTAAATAAGCAGCACGCTATCTAGAACACAATTTACAATGCTCCCATTCATTCAATTGAGTTCAAAACACTCCAGAACAAGTAGGAATCGTTCTAAAAATAGCGCGCGTTTTAAATAGCGGCCGTTACATATCCGTGTCAATTAGCGTCAAAAAATCATACACCCGAAAATTTAAATGTATGGGGGGAAATGTTATGTATGAACTTATCGTACAGGTTAATTTAACTTAGAATTGCGTTTGCGTTTTATTAAGTATTATTTATATTTGCACCTTTCTATCGACTTCTCCCGTAGATGTTGTTTATTCTATAAAAAGATGATACATCTTTTTATGAATAAAATGTAGTGAAAGAAGTATCGGATTACGTCGAAATGTTATTCATGTTATTTTTACTTTATTTGCGTAGCACGAATACATTATTTGCAATACTAGCTGTACACATAAACCCTTGATACATCATATTCCTATCGAATGTTATTTTTAATCACCATAGTCTAATGCATGTTAAGTTTGTGTTATCAATTATTAAGTTATCATTATGTCAAATGAGCTGAATGTTTCCTGAAGATTGCCTTTCATTGGGATATCGAGTATAAATGCTTATTTAACGTCCAGCTGTTTATGTATTGGAAATGTATTAGATATGTAACATCTAAGATGAAGGAATGGTACAGTACTTTAAGAATAAGTATCTACACATGTCTGATACATAATTATTAATTTATTCATTTCCGCAAATATTTTCTTACATTGTTAATGTGTAAAATTTGCCTGACAAAGTCATGTGAAAATTATGTTAATGATTTAGGTTATTCATGTATCGCTGGTTAAAACATAATGCTGTATGATAGGTTTATTCAAGGCACACATATTAATAATGATTGAATTTCTGAATCTCAAATTAATGTTGGGGTCCAAGAAGTTTTCTTATGTTGTCCAAAAAATCTGGGGTCCGAGGAGTCTCGTAACTGATCATATTGGTCCTATTGTATTACGTTTGTTTCAAAGTAACATCTCAATATTAATTTTTACACCGATTGTCTTTTTAAAGACATTTCATGTCTGCAGTTTGTGCCAAAAAATAAAATAAAAATACAGTTAATAACTTGCTGTATGTATTCCATTATATTTACACTTAAACAACACAACACATTTTTGACAGTTACTACATAGAGGATATTCGTTTTTATCACTCGATAAAAATCATCACCGGTAAAGGAGACAATATTTTCCTCAGTATGATAATCGGTGAGAACACATACATTTAAATATCGTTCAAAAGTAGTCCACCTCAGGGTGTAATATTAGGATTTATATAACTGACATTTGATATATTTCACTACTAAGCATAGACGTTAATAGGTCAGAGTACAGTGAGTACATTAAGCTTCGCACTAATGCATACGATTATAATTATACAGCCTAACGTGTGCGAATGGTATAGATGTGGATGAAAGCTATATAACGATACAAGTATTAATTTTCTTGTTTTAAAATCAAACAGAATATTAGATAGATATTAATAAAATACTTATTAACTAGGTAAATTCATATTAGCCAATTGTTTGAACCCGGATCCTCGGCGTGAAAGGCGGATGCTCTAACCGCACCACTTAAGTCATTTGCATTTTGCGCTACTTGTAATTTCGGATACATGTTTTGTAAACAACGGGACTCCGGAAGAGAAACTGATTGGCTATTTTGGAACACGTGATAATTTTACAACAACAGCCTAAGAGTTATTTATAGCTGAAAAGCGTCTCGAGACGCTTTTCAAAGCGGGTTCAAAGAATGCGTGGTAATGATTAAACCAGGGTGTTTGGAACTTTTGTTTATGTGTCAACAATGTTATTTCAGTCAGTATATATAATAATGTCTTGTTTTAATAGATTTGAAACATTATTTTTCATTGTTTTCATTTGCCCAATCTGTGGCGTAGCAACTTTAACAGAAAATTTCGGACAAATATCTAGGCCAATCAGAATTTCCCGAATTTATAACATTAAACGTATACCACTAGATGGAATTGCCGGGACACTATATTACCATATCGTGCAGTTGACAGGACACTTTATTACAACACGGAGTTGCATTAATAAAACACTGTTTTTCTACAAAGGGGAGCTGACGAAGTTTACGGGACACTGTATTACCACAAGGTTGAGTTGACGGGTAATAAATGACCCAAATGTTAAGTTGACGGGTACAAAATTATCAAAGGTTTGGTTGACCAGCAATACATTATCACAAGGTTGAGTTTATGGGTACTAAATTATCACAATAGTTGACGGGACAATATATTACCACACAGTGAAGTTGACGGAACACATTAGTACCAAAAGGTACATTGACAGGAAAACTGTGTCACCAAAAGTTGCAGTTGATTACATTACGTATCTGACACAGGATCACCGCATTATGACAGCGATGGAACTTGAGATTGTCACAAGGTAGATGTGATAAAACACTAGGTTACCAGAAGGTGGACAATATGATTTATATAAGATACAATGTGGAGGTAATGTATAATTAGTTTTTACACGATAGAGGTAATGGAACAATATATTATTACACGGTTTAGCTTATACTGAAGTATCACTTGATTGAAGTAATGGGCCACTGGATAACTGCACTATTTAGATGATACATCACTAGGGAACTAATGGGTGGAGTTAACGGTAAATTTTACTACAAGATGGATTAGATTACTATAAAATTGAGTGTTTACTAAAATAAATAAATGGAGTTGATGGAACACTGTATTAACTAAAAATGGAGTTAATGGACAACCTGATTACTTTACGTCAAAGTTAATTGGATTCGTAGGATTCTATATTACTACATCATAGAGTTGGTCGAAGACTGGATTACTAAACGCTGGAGCTGATGGACAAATAATTAATATAATCATGGTTGTAATTTTCAGAACTGGGATTTGTGTTAGAAGTATATGGTCATAATGTATGTTTCGATAAATTATCCAGCATTGAAGTATCGAATTAATTAATTTGTAAATCAATACATATCATACCAGATTCATAACAAGTTGGCAGTTTACAATATGCTTTTGCCTTTGACTGTCTATCTGAAACGGAAGAAGCTGCTGCATTATTTACATATATAACGGAAATCTTTGTATAATGCATGTGTGTCATATTCCTAGTACGTCTCCATTATTCTGAGCAGATATTTTCGTCTCCTCTAAATCGAGATGGAAAATACTTACTTTGATAAACATAAATCATGGCATCCAAACGTAGATTTTCTTTGAAATTATAAACAAGGTTGAAAGTCGTATACATTTTAATTGTCAAAGTTATAAACTAAATTTTCATATAAACATTACTTTATATGTGTTGAAGCAGAAGTCCATAATTACAGTTATTAGTCATACAAAGTGTTATGCGATTATGTGACACTCACGGAATTATTACGAAGAGATGGAACACTAAACTGAATTATTACGCGATACTTCTATCTAAACAGAACTATTACTAGATAGTGGTACACTAAGCTAAATTATTACGAGGTGATGTAACATAAAGATTTTGAGGTGGAAATGATGGAACAATAAACGAAATTGAACACTAAACATTATTATAACTAGTTGGTGGAATGGAACATTTTACATTATTAATCAGATATAGTGCATATGTGACTGCTACCTTATGGTGGACATATGCCTGGTACTACAGAGTGGCATCACAACTAGTGCTACATAGTGCACATCTGACTGGAACTACATAATGCATATGCGACAGGTTTTATATAGTGTACACGTAACAGGTACTACATAATTTGCATGAGACAGGTTTTACATAGTGTTCGTGTGACTGGTACTACATAGTGTACGTGTAACTGGTACTTAATAGTTTGCATATGACTAATACTAGATTGTGTACGTGTATTCATGTGGCCTGACTGGTACTACACGAGTAATTGTGACACGTACAACATAGTGTACATATAACTGGTGCTACATAGTGTTAATGTTTTTGATACTACATTGTGTGCCAGTGACAACACAATGCAAATTGGACTGTACAGCAAACTGTATATGAGAATGGTTCTACATTGTTTACATGTGCCTTGTACTGCAAATTGACATTGCAACTAGTATAACATATTGTACATGTGATTGGTACTACATAGTTATCATTATTTTTGTCAAGTTGCAATAAACATTCGAGGTTCGCTTAAACATGAGCCACTTGGCACACCGGCACTAGCGGCAGTCAATAACTTGTACACATAGCATATTAATGTTCAGTATATCGATTTGTCGTGTATGCCTCGTTATATATATTTGAATTTTAGGGTTAATTTGTGTTAAGTTAAATAAAGTATTAAATTGCATAATCGGTTTTGCGATCAACACTGTCGAAGTGAATAAAACTATTTATGATATTGTTTGAACAAAGATATATGTTATTACATCCAACGCCCGTCTTCTTAACACAAGTAAATAAATAAATAAAATAACGCTTCATCTGTAAAGCATTATATTCAAATGAGACAGCAAGTTTAAAATGTATGCATTCCAATGAATACACGTGTATAGTGGTTACTGGAATAAGCCTTTTAGTGATTACCTTTACTTGTATCGCTATCGTGACCTACAGATACAAACATTTAATATTATGCATAGGAAACTCGACATCTTACTTTTAATTATGTCATTGAACACTAAACTATTACAAGGATATGGAATCTATTTAGAAAAAACAACAACTTTTTTTGAAATTATATTTGTCTGTACCTGGACTAGTTTTAGTACTTTAACAACGTTGAAATAAAAGTTTAACAAAATGTTGCTTGTATGTTTTGCACTGCAACTGGCTACTGATTCTATATGTATTGATTTAATGTATTAACCTACCGGATTCATAATCGGTTGACTGCGTGTGATGTCGTTTTGCTTTCGTTTGATGACCTGCAATGAACCATGTAGGACACAAATGTCAATAACATGATTTCCTTTGACGATTCTGATATTGTGTTGCTTCATTTATAATATTTCGGGATATTAAAGCGTATTCTAACAACACGAGCATATCTGTAAAGCCTTGGTCACAATGTCACGATTTTGGCTACGATTTCCCACGATTGATCGTGGACGTGTTAATCGTGATGAGTTGAGAGGCACAGTGTCCCGATTGCATCTTCCTACGTATGCTGACTGTTGTTGTAGGATGTGAGTATGCATATTAACGATAATTGTAGGATTCCGAAGCCGATTGTCCACGGTTTCACAAAGTGACTTTTGTTAACGTTTCTCTTAAGATTCTAATACTGGTAAGAAAGAAGTTCCACGATAAATCTACGACCAGCCAATCATGTTCTCGCATGACTACACTTCAGGGCAATTTGGACATCACAACGCCTCCTGCACAATCGTGGCACTTAAGTAGGGAAACGTACTGAGTGGGTAGTATTACAGCGACAAACCCTGCAAGCAAAGCGACCAATCGTCCCGTTATCCTGTTCCATCGTGTCTATTTGTAGTTGCAGAAAAATATCTTACTGATAGCGCAACTGAACCGTATATAAAAAGCATAGAAATCCGTATCACATACGTAGCAACACGTATCATACCTAGTACAGTCTCATATAGATGTGATTTGAAAAAACAGTCATGACTATTCACGAAAGGCCACGAATGCTATACGATGGCTGTAAGAATATGCCAGATTGAAGTACGATTGCACTTGGATTGTTCTACGTTTTAAAAAGATCGTGGCATCGCTACGATACGCTACGAATGTTTTGAACTGTCGTGGCGCTTCCCGATCGAAAAGGAACACCCAAGATTCTTCAAGATTTACAAAGATGTCGACACGTATGTGTTCACGCTTTACCACGCTCGTGGTAATTGTGGGCAATCGTAAACAAAATCGTGACGGTATGGCCGAGGCTTAACCGGGTAACTTTACAATCCTGATTCAAATTAAACTCAGGATATATAGCACCATATCTAATCGAGGGGTCCTGGGTTGGGTTGAACTTTGATTATCGGCGTTCAAACACGACGTAAAATTTTCTATCGCTGGTATTTTATGACATAGGTTCCTAATCAACAACACGGCAGCTGTATTATTTTATGAACACGAGCAAGTTATGTATCTCACATTAATCAGTAAATGATGACTGCTTCCTTCATGCTTTCATAATGTTTACGTTCATATATGATGAAAATGCAATGCTTGGGAATAACCACCCGAATAAATGCAATGGACTGCCAGTTCTTTTACTACCTGAATTGGTTCGTTGTCTTAAATAAACATATTTAATATACCATAATTTCATGTTAAATCTGTTCATTTTACGACCAACGTATGGACTTATGATATCCGGCTATACAACCTTCAAAACAGAGAAGCACGTTATTGCAATATTACATTTTAACAAACAATGTTTCTTTGATGAAGAACGTTCACTTTAGAAGGTGTGTTTCTTTTTTAGAACGATAGTTCAGTGCGTTCCTATTCCATAGACTATGTAAAAAAAAGTCCATAACTTACTAATGCCAAGCATTATAATTACTATCTTAGTCTATAGCGTGCGTGCACGTGTTGTAACTGCTAGTAATATAATGCGAATGTGTACAATGAATAATAGTACATCATGGAAAAATATGTGAATACCTGTACAAGGTGATAATCAAATTAATGAAATATTGTTTAATTTGCATTAAAAAAGTTGATTGTAAAGAGCAGTACATTAATGCTATAAAACTACCTGAATCATACTCAGAAGACCGTTTTGGACCACGTCTTTCCATCGAATGGTTACCTTAAAAACACAGGCAAGTGATTGATTCAACCAAATCAAACTAGAAACACGCGTTCTACCTGAACTACAATATATACAGATGACATGCTGTTCGTATAGTACTTATTGTTTTGGTGGTTATTGTTCGTCAACCAACACACATATAACAGTATCTACATAGTATAATACTGGTTAAATTAATAAAAAACACGAGAGGAGAGTAGGTGACGGTCGTTGAGTACCTACATATGAAATTAAATTATTTCTAAAACTGGCATACACTTTTAACCCCGATGGGCGTTTACAAAACATATATATTTATCAAGCTATAGAGTAGCATGCACGTACACTGAAGTACACAAAATATAGAAATTCAATGAAAGGTATATACCTGTACTAGTGAACCGCGGGCTGTTCTTATCAGGTTGGCCTCCAATCTGAATATCAAAAGAGATACATAATATATATTTTCATATAATATACAAATAAACAGTTTTATATGATGGTGGTCGAACTTTCTGTTTCGCTTTCCATTGTTCATGGTTATGTATGGTTTTGCTTACGTGTATTTGCCAAATTGTGATTTAATATCATGAAATTCATTAACAATAGCAAATCAGTATTACTCTTTTATTACTATTAATTATTTTATTATTTTTATTAGCATCGGTCTGTTTTCTGAACTACATGATATAAGCTTCTAATTGTTTTTCAATCTTTATGTCTGTGGGAATTATTTTGCTTATCCATTTTTTTAAAATGAATATTATCAAAATGATATAGCTCTACGAGGGGCGATCGTTAAAACATACATTACTTCCCTTGGTAATAAATGATTTACCTTCGGTATGCGTCGCACGCCAATCCGTATATTTATGCTACATCGAACGTCAATGTACGGATGCAATTAGCAGACACGGACGACGGATAGGGAATACGGACACATGGAACACTTATTTAAATTTCTTATTATCCGTTCTTGTACGCACACGGATGGGCGGACTACGGATACAGATATGGACACATGAAAACGCGGCCTAACACACCAAATACTCTACAGAGCACTTCAGCGTCGTAAAACTACACGCGACTTCAAACCAAAAGTTACGCTTGGCTGCTGGTTTGTCAATTGTATAGACGTTATACGTAGTTTTATAACGTTTACGCGCAAAAGAATTACAAAATTTGCAAATGAAAAATATAAGACGTCTAAAGTAGTGGAACCTTTTCAAACATATCCGTACATGGAAACATGACCTCATAAATAATGATATAGTGTATGTATGTTTTCGCATTCACTTTAAAATTGCTACTATACTTCAATGGTTTTCCAAGCAACTAACTCTAAAAGTGTCCTATCCGTAATTTGACCAATGCCTTGACAGTGACCCCAGTCTTGGAACTTTACGACTGCCCCTCGTACATATGTCTGTACAAAGTGAAATAAATTCCAGAACAAGATTTGCATTGTTACAAAACATTACGATTGTTTATACACTATGCCTCTTCTCTATCGCTTGTGTAGACTTATATTTCATTCGTTCGAAATAGAATATTTTATGCAATTTGTATCAACATTTTAATTCAAAAATATTACTTCATAAATGTATAAAGTAAATACCGTTATATTATAGCTACATGTATACGAGAGCAATATTTTCCTTCGGCGGTTACTTGATTAAAATGGTATATACAATATAAACAAACATGTATGTGGTGTTGTTATTAGTGAACATGTCTGCAACGTTTCAGTTTAAGACTAGTTTATACAATAATCAAGTGCATGTGCTGGTTTTTGTTATAACAAAGGCATGCCCATGGAAATACAGATTATTGCCGATGACACTTGTTTAAATGTTTCCTAAACTGAAGCGCATATGGATATTCTTTATTTCCTTGTGCAGTAGGCCTGTAGTAAACGACAGAATACGCTTTTCATGCATATACAATACAAACCTTTTTGATGTTGCTTCGAGATCTCGTTTGAACATACATAATTATTTCAATTCTTTATCTCGTATCTTTATCGAACTGAAACAGGAAAACATATTCACTACATGTTGGCTACATATACATTTCTGCTTGTTTGAAGTGAAACACACATCGACACCAGAAAGCCAATTTTAGACAAAGCCAGATGAAGATTCTGGTAACAATATTAGACGTCCCCCAAAACGAAATGAGTTGCATTTACATTGTTTGCGAAGATTATAATTTATAGATAAACAGTCCTCCTGTTGCCCAACGACATTTCTGAAGTACTGCTTACAAAATCATTCTGGCATAGAACACTGAGGCCGTTCTGTTTTATTACTTTGTTAAGCGTCCGCGTGCGCGTAGGTTTAGAGCTCCGTCAGAGGAGAAAAAACATGTTGATAAGAGTTAAAAGCGCTAAAGAACGAGCATCTAGATATTGTATATGCCATTTTAATAGACAAAAGATAGTGCAAATATTATTGGTGCTGTTCAACCGTTTCTTTACAATAGTTGTCTCCATTTGTTCCAACAGAGCCATGGTACGGTTTTGTCAACAAAACACATTTTACAAAGTTCGTTGGAGCTTTCCTTTCTTACTGGCATGGTGGCAGTGGTATTAACGGATAAACCACGCATATTCAAGACTTGAAAATCAGTATATACGACAAAACTACTATACATTTTCGGAAAGGAATTTTTTTTCAGCCTGAGAACGACGAGACAGTTCTTTGACACACAAACCATCTGGTCAATCAGTATCTCAACTCAACGAGCCCCTAAGCAGTGGCGTATCACTTATAATGAAAGTACCGTATAACATAGTTTGAGTCATGGCTTCAAAACCTACACAAATGCTACAAGTACAGTACACTGTCCTTGGACACAACTTTTCGTAGTCCAGTGGTTAGATGGAAAATAAAGTTGGCACAAACCCTATGCATGCATGGTTTCAGCAACAATGGAGAGGACGTTCTACAGAAATAATCGCCGCACGGTTGCACAGAAAGCTACTCATCTTGAGTTAATGAAAGACCAAATACCTAACCTCTGCCCTGTGATATCAAGAAATCCATAGTGAACAATTCCACAAGATTAAATGACATATTGCAAGCAATACGTTATTCCTTACTGGCGTAGCAGTTAAAGTTGGCGAGGAGCCTTAACAGGACAAACCACAATCACTGCAGATTAATTTGAACGCAACATGCAACGCTAGCAAAGCAGTGCCACAGGCACACATTTGAGCCCATCATTTTAAACTTTAATACATACAAATTGAAAAAGTAACAACAAACTAGAATTCAGTCGCAATCGAATGGGGTCGTCTCGTGGGAATTTATGAACTTTGATCTCAGAAAGTGCCACTGCAATTAATTTATTATAATATTGACAAAGTGCCGCATATTGACAATACTTGCATATAATCTGTACCTTTTGTATAACGTACATGTACAAGTATACTGTGGAATCACTAATTTTCGCTGTGGTCTAATTTTCGCGCTTTTTGCGCTCCCGCCATTGCGCGAATTTATGATTTCGTAGTGTAGCAATTTCTTGGGAGCTTACACGTTCGTTCAAATGTACGTTGGTTATCATTCGTACATATACGCAGATAGGCCTATATGTTACGATGCGAATGTTTTTGAAACACCTTTGTGAATGTTTTTCTTCATCGGCTTTATTCTGATTAATGAATGCACATGTTTTTTCTTTTAAATTAAATTGGGAGAGTTTTAAATGCGGTCATACACTGCAGATCCGCTATATCGCGATTCGCGGGGTCCGTATATATAAATATACATGTATACACTATAGCCCATGTTCGTGACCGCAAAACATAAACGTAATTAATTTGCCTGTTTCATTGTTGTTAACATTCTTAATGTGATATATCCATATGATTATGAACAGTATTCCATTTGTATATAAAACTATAAAGATCTAATATTACTCCTTGTAAATAATTTCAAATCGCGTATAATTAATTCGAAACACGAAACGCCTGTCCGAATATTACTGTTCACGTGATGTAAACACGAAATTATTTTGCAATTAAAATGCATGTGTATTTTATGATAATCATTTGTTCTGCTAAACAAGCGCGCGAAAATTATGCCGACATGTACAACGTCACGTCATCCGCATGGAAAGCGTTGGTGAATTGATTGCCATAAAGACACTTTGTAGCACAGAGTGCATTGATAAATTTACGTTTGTATAAAAATTTCGAAAGCATAACAGCAAAATTGTATTTTTATAACACAGTTACGCAAAGGCGTGATTTTGAACACTCGTAATACAATGAGTAAAAAGGAACATGAAGATGTAACTTTTCATAAGTCGATCTTTTAAGTAAATAATTAGCGCCCGCGATGTGGAGCAGAAAAGAGCATTTCAATCGGCACTTAATTAACAACAAGGTGTCAGTTTGACATAACGTGATAAATTGTATCTATTGTCCCGCCTAAATCTGCGACCACTGCTGTCAACTAAGAACCTAATATCGTACTATTATATGTGTCTATTGCCACAAACAAGCTGTCACAATAGGACCCTTCAAAGTCTGGTTGGCACTTTAATTGCATAACTGACACATATTCTGAGTAAAAACCAATTCTCGTTTGTGTGTGTGTTTTTTTTTTCGAATTTGTAGTTGCGCAAATTTAAGACCGTGCGAATATGTCCGCGATCGCAAATGCGCAAAATGTGTACCCCTCGAATTCAAGTCATTCCACAGTATATTGAGAGAGATTCTTTATTCGGAAATAGGGCAATATACCCATGGTTCCAATATACACAGAACAAAATACATATATATAACCGGTAAATGGTGAGGCATGTCGTTATACAATTACTGCAAATACATGTGAATATATCAATGAAAACAATATTTCTAATATGTGTACATGGTCGACAGAGGATAAACTGTATGACAAAAATGGGAGTATGACGCTCTTTTTGGAGAAAAAAGGTAATGTTAACTAAATCATTAAAATTATATGTGAATAATTTGTATTTATAGTAGGTGTTTGGCCAATAAATGGTAATGATATATAAATACTTTAAATTATTCTAAATAATTTATATCTAAGCATGTTTAACTTAGCTAATATTTAAGTAATCTAGTCAGTCGGAAGTGCGGTTAGGGCTATTTACATACGCAATATGTTATCTAATAAGAAAAAGGAAATTGGGAAACATATTTGAAGCTGCACGTTTAATACAAAATGTCCTATTTACGTATTGTTTTACGTATTATTTACATCTAATAAGACAATGCAACTGTTATTTACATAGTGCGAAAATAATATACAAAGTATTATGTTGATTGAAGGCGAGCTAACAAGAGCCAAAGTGTTAGTTTTATGTAGCCTGTAATATTCGAATCCCCATGACGGTATAAACATGCGGTGTCGTCTTTGCCTGTGTGTTCGCGCGGCGTGTTTCCTTTACAATTACACATGGGATTTTACAAAGAAAGTGCTGGGAGCTCAAACGGATTAACCTCCGTCGCGGATGTTCTATTTCAATATTATATTAATTGATAGTCTTTAAACTTGTCAGTATTTTTAAATATATTAAAGCATCAAAACTATTCCATTTTCTATTATCAAGGTCAAGAAACTTGATTCGTTTTTTCGAAACGTGTTTGTGTGCCTGACTAGCATCGCTATTTAAAATTTGGCACAGATGCAAATACCTCAAAATACGTAAAATATAATATATTATTTTGTTTGGAATTGAGTCAGAGTAAAATGTCATTATGAGGTTGGTTTCTTTACGTGCGTGTCACTCAATTTAAGCACATATTTACATATTGTCTTCCATACTGAAATGTATTTATAATCCAAGAGGCGTAGTCGGCTTAACGATGAACAGCATATGCAAGATCAGCCTTTGATCTGGTTGAAAGTGTCGTTCCAAAATAGCATAGTCGATATTCATAAACATTGGCTTATCGTTATTGGATTTTAAATTAGAGCCACTGATAATAGACTTCAATATAATTAAAACCAGCGGTTTCTACAGTAGTGCTATATTTGATGGCAGATATGAAGTCATTTTAACAACTTGACAGGAAACTGATATAATTAATATAAATATATTCACATTTGAATAAGCACGATACGAATACCTTTCGAACACGATTACCTTCTTCGTCATCGCTTTTAATATATTTGTACATGAAGGTCAGTGTCATATAAGTTTGTTGAGCGATACTACATGCATTTATATGCAAAAACGTTTTTTTATTGTTTAACTGCTTCATTTGTCTACACCATATACAATTCGTCATTTTGTATGAAAAAGTATTGTGTGCTTACATTCACAGCCGTCTTTGTAAAGTTGTGCTTCTTTTGCCTTTTTCTTTCGGAGGTTTTGAAGTCAGATTTGAATCCTGTACATTTAAAGGGGAATACCTCTCACAATAGCTAAGTTAATGGTCATTCTTTATAATGGCACTTAAATTCGATAAAACTTACCCGTTGGTTTGTACACTTCGGACGTATTGTCAAGTACGTGTTTATTGGTGTCTACAACATGTTTTCGATAGCTTCAGCTTTACAAGTTTCATCGTTGCCTTCGTCATAGCCATTGCTATTTTAGGTAAAACTCCAACTGCATCAGCAGGAGATAAATCAGTTTTAAACTGATATGATCTTTGTATTTTAAGCAAGCGACCAATACAACACATTTCAATACGCTCAATACAAAACACACATACGATTAAAAGCGGGGAAACGGGTTTGGAACGGTCAATGCAACTCATTAGGTGTTTAAAGGAATGCTGAACCTCAAATGTGGCCCATAATTAATCATAAACATAAACATGAAAATACAAATTAACCTTATATAATTGGAATTCAAATTAACAAATAAAATAGAATTAAATAAAGCGTTCAATTCAATGGCAGTTAAATTACTCAGTGGTTCAAAGTTAATCAGAACAAGAGAATTGCAACGTTCAGAGGCACCACATAAAGGAATAATAAAAATATAATTGCTTCTCTTCATGCTTACAAGCCGTGTAACATAACACTAATTGTATAATCACAAATCGTCCTTTGTGCGCATAAAAACAAAGGCTTCAATTGTTCCTAAACATATATATGATATAAGTATATAATGATTATATCTTATATTTACAAAATATATTTGTTTTGGCTGTGATTATATGCAATGTTACAATAACTTACTATTTAAATTGAACGAATTAATGTGACCACTTGAAAAATTGTTCATACTGGAAAACTCCATAAAACGTTCAGATTGTGCAAAGTGGTATATCTATTCAAATATAAGTCAACATAGAGAATTTGTAATACAGTAATTATATCGTTAACTTATCAAATTTATCGCAAACCCACTTTAACGTTTGTATCGATGTCTTTCAGACTGAAAACATAATTTCCAAATATTGCGAATTATAACCAAATCATTCCAATTGAGGTTGAACATAATTGTTTAAAATGATAACCATGCTTTGTATGCATTCACAAATGTTTGTCAATCGAAGAAGATTCCAATGTGCCTGTGATAATCTGTAACATGTTAGATCATACAAGATCCCAGGCAATACAACATAGTTGTGATGTGTTTGATCTTGAAAATACTGTAACATATCCCACTTGTTTTGCCTCAAACTCTGAACGCTCATTGTTATCTCATTCTTACGAATGACACATCTGTGATATACAGACCATTGAATTATACTTGTGATCTTAGTGATGTTCACAATATGAATGGTTTTCAACTGACTGCATGTGTACAGTCTTACAAACCTAAGTGGATATAATATTTAAATTGTAAACACTTTGAAACGGAGTGTTTTAATGTTGATCTACTGTTAGTATTGATGAGCTTACTGATGTTGACACATTGTATCAAGATTTGAGCAATACATGTCTTAATGGTTTAGATATGCATGCTCCAATGAAAAAGAAAAAGCGTGTGACTAAGCCTGTTCCATACATGAATAAAACTCTCTGACAAAAAATTTATAAAAATAAATTGTAACATAATAAATACCAAAATAATGAAAACAGCAAGAGCCGGAAAAGTATAGACAGCAAAGAAACTTAGTCACATCCCTGCAAAGGAAGTCAATAAATAACTTTATTGATATATATACTGGAGGGTGTAGATCTAGTGATTTTTGGCCAACTGTTAAACCTTTTGTATCATCAAAGGGAAATAATACTCAGAAAAATGTTGTTCTTCTTGAAAATAATGTATTTGTAAACAACCAAAATGATCTGTGTCAGTAGTTCAATGATTTTTCTGTAAACGTTGCCAAAGATATTGGAGATAACTCAATTGCTGTAGATGATTCTCACCCTAGTTTTTGTAAAATTAATCCCAAATTGAATGACAAAAAGCCTATTTTCAAGCCCGTCGATGAAGCTTTTGATTAAAAAAAGAAAACTGTACAATGTTAAGAAGGCTACTGGCCATGATGGTATATCCTCAAAAGTTGTTAAGCTTGCAAAGCCAACCATTATCAAACCAATTACGGAACATGTAAATAAGTAAATTACTATCTCAACTTTTCCCGACTCTCTCAAAGTTGCTCAAATAGTACCCTTATACAACAAAAATAGCACATTAACGTAACTATCGCCCAATTAGTATTCTGTCTATTTTATAAAAAAATCTTTAAGAGGTCCATAAATATTCAACTTAGCGAATTGTTCGAAAGTCATTTTAAGATATTTTTATCTGCTTTTAGACCTGGTTATGGTTGCCAAAGTACACTGCTAAAAATTGTAGAAGACTGGAAAAAAAGCTCTAGACAATAACTTATTTATTGCAGCTACTCTGATGGATCTCTCAAAGGCGTTTTATTGTGTAGCTCATGATTTGTTACTACTAAAACTAAAATCCTATAATGTATCTGAGTCAGCTTTGGATTTACTCAAAAGTTACTTAACCAATAGAAAGCAGTGTGTTAAAATTGGGGGGGGGGGGGGGGTTCCTTAGTGATATGAATGACATTTACAAGGAAGTCCCACAAGGATAGATCTTGGGTCCAATTTTCTTGAATATTTTTATTATTGATATATTTGATTTTGTCCAAGAAAGTAGTCTATACAATTATGCCGATGACAATACTCTGGCATTTGTTCATTCTGATATAAATGTTGTTATAGCAGCAGTCTAGAAATGTGCTAATAAAAATAAAACTTTGCAGAAATCGTTTCTAATGGACATCTTACCGATTAAAATACAAATAAACGCATTGAAATCGGTAAAATATTAACGTTTTGGTAACTTCTTATCGCAAAGCTATCTGCATATGATAGCTGGTGATGTCTCTGGAGTAAAGCAGCATGTACATTAGTGTCTATTCCGCTTCTACCAAGCTTTTTCGAAAATAGACATTATAAAATAACTTTCGTAAATAAGAAAACATTTTCAGTCGAATAAACGTAATTAACGTTCATTAAAACTAATGACAATTTAGGATGTATTTAATTATATTCTATGGACTGCGGCTTTAAGAACACTCTAGAATTTGATAGCTCAATTCTCATTCAGTGGTTCACATATTATAAAATGCAAGCTAACCCAGAAATATTTCAAGCTAATTGTATAAGTGACAAAACAATGGAACACAATATTTATTTCAACCTTAATGGTACTATTATTGCTCGTCAAGGCTCTGTGAAACGTCTTGGTGTTGCTCTTGATTTCAGAATACAAGTTGATAAACATGTGTCTGATATGTGCAAAAGGCATCTAGGCAGTTAAATGAATTAAAACGTATTGGCAAACATCGTTGCAAGGCAGGTTGATTGTTAACCATGTCGAATTTCAGCTACTGCCCTTAGCCTGGCATTTTTGCAGAGAAATACGGACTTAACAGATCGAAAAATACAAGAGAGAACTTTGCGTGTTGTGTGTGTGTGTTTTAACCTTTGCCTTTAACCTATGCGTTACACTTGTAATATTTCACATTAAAGGCGGTCTTATAAATTATTTCTACCATGTATTTGTATGCATGCTATGTGTCTTGCTTTACACTTAGTGCTTGTACAGCTGCTTCAATTTGTGTTTTATGTTCTCTGCAATCAGGTCGATGTGTTGGTAATCTATCAAACTATTAATGCATGCTATTTTAATGAATGTGTGCTTAATTTGTCGTACTATTTCTATTCAATATTACACATTTAATTAATGTCGGAAAATAGCTATTCATATCTAGTTTTGTCTTTGTTAAACTGTACTCCGACAATAAATAAAGTTTGAACTTGAATAAGATGACAAGGCTGAAAACATATTTGGTTTATTCATTATTTAGTTAAACTATGTAACTCAATCCAAAGTAATTGAACAATTATGGCCATAGATGCCTATAGAAAAATAACAAAAATGTATTGGACAATGAAGATAGAAACTATGATTAAGTAATAACATGTTTAAAGTATTGATTAACGCAGATACTTGGTTGGCGGTGTACCCTTATTGACTTATTGACAAAACGTTGGAGAAGAATATTGATATTACATTCTTTTGTTTTTAATTTCTGTTGAAAACCAATGTAACACGATCCAAAACCATTAAAACATGATTAGTTTTTAAACCGTTTCTGTCCATATATCAATAAAGAGCGTAAAATGATTATTTAAGAACAGTGAATATGTGAACGGTATTGGACGAGTTGTATGTACATTTTCGGTACGATTGCTTTACAACATAGTACAGCATTGCATACTAAGTTATTTTGTTAAATCCGTCAAATACAATAAAAATCGTAATGTTTTCGAAATATTGTGAATTCAGACCGGTTTCAATATATGAAACACACATCGTCACACACTAAACCGATAAGGTGTTAATAAAAGGCATCAACTTAGTTTATAAGGCATGATAATACGGGCATGGCTTGATATCCTCGTATATATGTTAGTCTAATTCACTGCATAGTTTATTCCACACGACAACACACACACACAAAACACAGTAAAAATGTAGTGTAGGCAATTTCAGTAACGTTTGATACGTTATATAGCGCTTTTATCGCAAACATTGTATGCAGATATCTTACTGCATTCAATTTTTCCGCTACATAATTATCGCAAGAAATCTATGTATCTAGGTCAAACGTGATCTTATACAGCTACGCCGAATAATTAAATAAAAAAAGAACAAATCAATAAAGTGTAAAGTGGGAAAGGTAAACTCGCAAATTCATGTCCAAAAATAGACTGTGATGACTCGCTGGGATCCCAGCCAAAACCGCCTCAGTTTGTGGTCAAATGAGGTTCAAAGGTT
>JAPFQT010000145.1:202500-275000 GCA_027627225.1 Congeria kusceri
ACAAAGTCTATGTTTCGCTCGCAGGATCGATGTAGCTCTCTTCTATGTCAGAATCGAGGTTGATGATGAGATTCCGTGTCATGAAGTCAGCAAAATGATCAATTAAATAAATTTAAACAAAATCATAGATTAAATAAATTAAAAGTGCCAGTTTTGGGATTCGAACTCCAAACATCACGCTTACAAACTTTGCGTACTTACCACTGCACTATAGTAGTAACTGTTACCTATTGAGGATTTAATCAAAACATATTCATGTCTGAGTCTCCTATCTGGGTAAGTAGCTTAAAATAGATTAACGAAAATATACGGAATATGCATGAGTGCCATGTCAATACAATCGCACAATAGATTGGCGTATGTCGTTGGAATGGCGGGCGAGCGGGCGTAACACATTTCGTTTCCGCTCTCTAACTCGAGAACGGATTCAGCCATTGTAATGAAACTTCATACACAGATGCCTTATAGTGAGTCCTCACAAGGGTTGCATATGGGATGGGTGGGGTCAAGGTCCAGGTCACTATTACTAAAAATAGGAAAACGGTTTATGCTCAATAACTTAAGAACGTATTGAGATATGTAAATGAAACGTAATTCATACAAACCTTATATTGAGACATCTCAGGGGGATTGCATATTCGATGGGTGAGGCTAAGGTCAAGTTCGTTGTTTTTAAAAACGGTTTCCGCTCACTAACTTGAGAACGCATTCAGATATGTTAATGCAACTCAACACATAGATACCATATATAGAGACATCGCTTGAAATTGTATATGGAGTGGGTGAGGTCAAGGTCATTGTCACTGTTACTAAAATTAGAAAACGGTTTGAAATATCTTAATGAAACTTAATACATATATACCTTTCATTGAGACCTTGCTTGGAATTGCATATCGAGTGTGTGGGCTCAAGGTTTAGGTCACTGTTACAAAAATGGAAAAACGGTTTCTGCTCAATAACGTGAGAACGCATTTAGATATTTTAATTAAACTTAAAACACAAATACCTCATACTGATACATCGTTAGTGATTGCATATGGTGTGGGTGGGGTCAAGAACAAGGTCACTGTTACATGAACATTCTAAGACGATTTTCGCTCAATAACTTGAGAACACATTGAAATATTGTCATATATGTTACTAAAAATAGACAAACAGTTTCCGTTCAAGAGCTTGAAAAGGCATTGAGGTATTTAAATGAAACTTCATATGTTACAGTTGATACCTTATACCTAGACCTCGCTTGGGAATGCGTATGGGGTTGGTGGAGTCAAGGTCAAGGTCACCACTTCTTTTCTTTTTGTGGTGATTGTTAATGCATTTTGTTTGTAAAAAATGGTTTTCTTGAAATTTCCACGTTTCTTGTTGAATATTAATATATAGAGAATGTTATGTTATTTTCTTTGTGTACTTCAATTTATCCAAATAGAAACGTTGACACAGTGAGGCTGGCGGAGCCGTACACGCCTTACGGAGACGAGTCGGATAAAATCAAGTACACAAAGATAGTAACCTAATAGACTTTTTACCCGTACAACATTTGTATTTTTCAAGTTTTATTCAATAAACATAATAATATTCTTTACTTAGTTTACACTGTACTTAGATTGCATTTTATTTACTGAAATTTAACATTGCTTATTAATTCCACGCAAATCACGGCGTAACAAGATACACTATCTCCATATGTTTTGATTCAAACAAATATTGGTCAACCTACTTGCATGTCTTCAGAAACTGCTCTGATGATACACATGTTTTCCAGTCTGTCTGCTTCAGAAAGTAGTCTATATTGTAACTTCAGTTGACATTTTTTTTCTGATACTAAAAAGAAGATGAATCCTAAATCAGTTCATACATATCCCACAATATCATTGAACGTAAGTTCAAACGTCATATTGTCTATATTTTAGCATTCAGTTATATTTTCAAGTATTGCAATAACTTACAACATTTTAATTCATGTAAGTACATGTTTACATAATCAGTGTTTTTAAATAATAATTATTATATGCCAAGAGTCATATTTTCATGAATGGATTTAGTGAGAAATACCGTTTCATTCATTTTCCTCCTTAATATTTTGTTAATTATGGTAAACATTAGGCGAGTTGGGGGGTGGTAGGTTATGATTTTTAGGCTAGATTTTTTAAATGCAATTGTCAGTTGTGTCACTCTTTTTGTATGGAAGCTTAAATAGCCCATTGCAACTTAACAACGGCTAAACCAATTCATAAAATGTACCTTGTTCAACCGGTTAGAATGTTCACTTTTTTACAGCAGCATATGCAATAGACCATTTTCTTGGTATTTACAATGATTAAGTACAGCATAACAACTGCGACAGAAAACAAATGACGCATAAGTTGGCAATTAATGTGTCTGTCGTCCTTAAATATCAAACTCTGTTGGTCATTTACTAAGTCATATATTTGCAATAATTGATCTGAACATATTAATCTAACGTTTTATCCTCAGGGAGTGCAACATTAATGTGAATTATATTTGCTAAATTTGGTTTAACGTATTTGTTATCGCCGACTAAACGCTTGGGCTGTTGTTCGTGGGTTGCGGACCATTTATGAAAAGCACGTTTTTGTATGCCCCCGAAAGAGAACAGATAGTAGTTGCACATTCAGTCCGTACGTCCATGGTTGGATGGGTGATGGGTTGTCCGTGGGTTTGGGTGTGTGCATCCGTCCGTCCGGATTTCGTTTCCGTTCTGTTTCTTTTTAAGGGCTGGAGGAATTTCAATAAGTCTTCAGATTATTATGCCCTATTACCAGACAATGTGTTGCATTCAATACCATTGCCCGTTTGTCAATGGTAATGCCACAATTTAAGGCCATAGGTAATACTTATAGTTTCCGCTCTGTAACTTCTAAACGCCTGGAACTGATTTAATATTACATAAGGTTATCTTTTCCCCATTACCAGACGAAGTGTCGCATAAAACAACCATGGTCTCATGTCAAAGCTAAGGTCACAATTAATGGTCTAACGTCAAGGATTTTCCGCTCCATAACTTCTAAATACCCGTAAGGATTTAATATGGCTTTAGATTATTATTGCCCAGATGGTGTATTGCCCAGATGGTGTTTTACGTACATTACACATGCTTGTCTGTCAAAGGTCAAGGTCACATGAGGGGATTTTATAATATCTTAGAAATGGTACGTATCACCATCATAAGATGTCGCGTTCAAAAACCAACCAATCAAGTTGAGAGGTCAAGGTCACACTAAGGGGTAAATTTATTTGTTAAGGGCATATAATGTGCTCATTTACATTGCCTTCCACTTACAATCGTATGTGGAGACGCACACTGCAGACGAACGCGAAAAGCGCTTACCTGAATTTGTTGTTTTGATGTTGAGAAAGCTATGAATTTTTAAGTATTATTTTTTTAATGAGCATGAAGAAAATAATAAAAAAGATAACAGAAAAAGACAAATATATGTAAACATAAAGTCTGATATATATATATATACAAATGAAATTTTACATTAAAAATATTACCTTTTTGCTCAAACAATTTTTTTTAAGACGGGACTCGAACAAGCAAAAGCTACTTTAGCATGACGAGCAATTTACCACTAAGCTATTCGCTGTTCAATATTTTGTAGGTAAGATTTAAAAATGTGTAGGTAAAATTTTAAAATTATTGCTTTATTGAAAACCCTGCTTTAAATATTATACATCACAGGTAGTATTGTTTAACCGATAACACTTTTTTGGAATATAACGAATGCTGGCCGAGGTAATAAATAACGCATTCAACAACCGTAAAATTATTCAAGTTTTGACAGTGCAAAATCCCGGCGATCATGTTCTTATTCATGCACATGTAAACACATGTACATTTTATCATAATCATTGCATGTAAGTAGAATCGTATGCGATTGAGAGCAGCTTCAATTATTCGTATATTGGTATTACGATCTAATATAATATCGTTTAACAATGTTTGCTATTCTCCCAATGTCGCGTTACGCGGATTATGTTCTTTCAGGAAGACATTTCGTTTTTCGATATTTTCCCTTACTCAGCTTTTCCAACCGATGCTGTCCCATATGTCATTTGCTATGGTTAAACATTCATCCGATTAGTGTCAAAAGGTATACAGCTTATACAAAATAACTTGATATATGCTTTGCAATCGCTGCCACTCCTTGAAGTTGAATATCTTATTATTAAGTTCTGTTTGCACATAGGTGATCAGCATATTGACCATAATGACAAGTTATGGTGCACCTTTATTCTTTTATAACATTGAAACTGATATGCATCGTATTGTTGTAAATGCTTTTCGTGCAAGGGTATGAATTTATTACATCTTAAGCGTCGGATTCACGTTGAGCCACTTGGATTTGTTCTTCCTACATCCTGATCCGGCCCGTTGTAAAGTGGTATTAATACATATAAACATATAATAGCTCAATGCAGGCACGTGCGTTAACATATATTTATGAAGACTAATCAATAAACTGTTTATGACAAAGTTTTAGCCGTTTTTTATGTAGTTTAACTTCTAAATCCACTCTTCGATATCCACTTCTGACAGGCGCAAAATTTAACACAAAACGCGTTTACATTCTCATACATGATTAAGTTTTCTTTACAATCATATCGGATACGTTTCTTAATCCATCATAATTTAGTTGAATATATTGGTTAAACAATAACCTAAACGATTTTCTTTTTTTTAAATTACGTTCAGTGATTAAGCACCTAAACAATTAAATTGGTTATTTACATTTTGTGTTAATGAATAAACGCATGCACACTATATTGTGTTAAAACGCTTTTGATGAGCATTTCAATTTTTAAAATCTACACTCAGAAATATATAATACTTAGATTTATCTCTACTGTTGCGTTTAAAATAAGCACCAAATTGTCGATTTTTGAGCTACACTTGCATACAACTGGTTCTAAAATATCTTACATGAAGTGCCACTACGACTACATTTGTATATAATGTTCACACTACTTTTGCTAAACTAACGCTGTATTAATTACTTACACATGTATACAGCCCTTTATTACTGACAAAGAACTATTATGTCATAATAGTATTGTCTAACATAACACAAAACACAAACACAATTTACTTGTCTAGTCGTACGTACACTGATGAAGCCTGTCATAGACTTTGAACCACTGGCCACCTCGATACACACTTGCTTCAGTCCCTGCTGGTGCTGGATCGCCCTTTTTTCGCCTTTAGCGGTGGGCTGTCCGGTTCAATGGCGATACACGGTTTCAGCCTCGGCATTGTCCTTCTGAATACATTTCAGGATTGTCCACAGTGATGGGTTGCTGTGGTCTACAAGATGCTGGAATCCGTTGTTCCATGATTAACAGACATTCGTCCTTGAACCATCTGTGACGGTGGGTTCGTTGACGTTCCACGTTGCAGTTTCAAACCTTTGTGGTGTGCGTCGGAACCGCATTCGACCATTGGAGAATACGGCACGGTACGCTGCGGAAACTTAGGTGCTATCGAAATAATTCACGATCGACTCGACCTCTTCCGGTGCTGACTTGTGTAATGTCCAATTGCACTAATGAAGTCTGCCATAGACTTGGAACTACTGATCACCTCGATATACAGTTGTTTCAGTCTCTGCTGGTACTGGATCGCCCTCTTTTTCTGACTTTTAGTGATTGGCTGCCCGGTTCCATGGCAATATACCGTTTCAGCCTCGGCGATGCCCTTCTGGATACATCTCAGGATTGTCCTCAGTGATGGGTTGCAGTGCCTTACCAGATGCTGGAATCCGATGTTCCATGATTCACAGACATTCGTCCTGGAACTATATGTGACTGTGGCTTCGTGGACGTTCCACGTTGCGGGTTCGAACCTGTGTGGTGTGCGTCGGAACTTCATTCGACTATCGGATAATACGGCACGGTACTCTCCGGACACGTAGGTGCTGTCGAAGTAATCCACGAACGACTCGACCTCTTCCGGTGCTGACTGGTGTAGGAGCACCATTCCTTTGGGACCATGTCTACAGGCAGGATGCAAGACCGTCCAGCATGCCACAGAAATGGAGAATATTGTCCTACTCACTGTACATGCCTTGGAGACCTTCGGCCTGCAACGGCGCCACGTTGACTGGGTCAGGTGGTAAAAGCACCCTTAGATATGGATACTAGCACTGATGACTGACCGGATGGCGTTGTAAATGGCCAGCTCATTATCCACGACAATCGCGATGGTATCTCTGCTGCTGATACCGGTTCGGGTTTAGATGTTCCGCGCTTGGCCCTTTGGATCGCCCGTTTGACATACTCTTTTTTCCCGATGTCAGCTCTCACCTCCACTGGGTAGTTCACCAATTTGTCAGCCAATATCTGTCCCGACTGGCAACGATTAGCGTCAGTGGCTTCTACGATCTCTTTCCGCAACTTCTTGGTTTCCGTTTTCAAGCGTCGTATAGGTGTTGCGAATTAAAAAAATATGTGATAATTATAATAGTATATTTATCTAAGTCTGAATATTATCGAAAACTATAATAACGCTTTGTCTATATCCATACACATTTTTTTTTACAATTGTCCTTTTATAGTGTACCTTCTGCTAATGTATTTTCTTATTCTGAAAAGTAAGTAAAGGTATAACATATTTCCAAGCAATAGATTTAGTCCTGACAAGAACATAAATAAAGTGTAGTAATCAAAACTTTGGGGCAATTATTAGTTATGGTTCTTGAATACTGCACTTACTCTTGCAATCTTAGATCATTCTGTGAAGAATCAACAACATGCCTTTTTTCACTTTAAAATTATGATTTGCTCGGCCATCAATCAAGGTAAATAAATCACACACTTTTCAAGTCAGGTTCTTGCATGCGAAATTTATCTTTTCTGCCAATTTACCAGAAACACCCTGCATGCATGACAACATTATGCTCTGGACAATTATTTGACATTTGACCCAGATTAGTAACCTTGACCTTTCAGCTACACACCTCATTCTTGCACGCCACATGCGGTGTCATAATGTGTATCACTGCCGCCAAGTAATTTGAAAAAATGTCCATGCAGGACATAATTATACCACTTTCAAAGACAGTGGCTTAAAGTTCTATATTAGCGTTTGACCTATAAATGTGACCTTGACCTTGGTCAAAAGGACTTGGTTTTTGCACGCCATATGCCATCTCATCTCATAATGCTTATCGATTCATGTCCATTAATTTAAAAATTATTCCATGCCAGACAAAATATTTATGCTCCTGAGAGCGACCATGGTATTAATTCTTATATTTTACCTTTGAACTTTAAGTCTGACCTTGACATTGGACTTAGTTCTTGCGCTTGACACGCTGCCTTATAATGGTTATCACTTATACCAAGTTATTTGCAAAACCTTCAATGCTGGACAAAGTTATTTCCTGGACAATAATCTTAACATTTGTGCATATCTTTACCATTGACCTTTAAGTGTGACCTTGACCTCGGGACCTGGGTTTTGCACGCGACACACCATCTCACCATGTTTAACAGTTGAGTAGTTATTTGATATTCCTTCCATGCTGTACAAAACTATGCTCCGGACTGGGTCTATGGCTTAAATTCTTATATTTAACATTTGACCTTTAGATGTAACCTTGACCTTGGACCTAGGGACTTAGTTCTTGCAGGTGACACACCATTTTACCATGCTTAACACTTAAGCCAAGTTATTTGAAATTCCTTCCATGCTGAACAAATTTATGCTCCGGACAGGGTATATGGCTTACATGCTTATATTTGATATTTGATCTTAAAGTGTGACCTTGACCTTGGACATAGGGGCCTGGTAATTATGCTTAACATTTGTGCCAAGTTATTTTACAATCCTCAAATGCTGGAAAACGTTATTATACGGACAAAAATCCTAACATACGTACATACGTACACACGTAGACACATACATATGTACAAACGTAAATACGTTCATACGTACATAAGTACGTACCCTAGGACAGGGTAAACACTATATGCCCCCCTATCATTGATGGCGTGGGCATAATACACGATGTTGCATTGTATTTTTCTTTACATTTAACAATTCTACAAATTTTATCATGCTCGGTATTGGCGAACAGAAATTGCTCATTAAGTTTATTATCGCCGAGTAACAGTTTTGTTCACACACCCATATGTGTAAATCTTGTGTGACAACAGTTTTGGCATTGTTTGTATGTATATCCTTTCAACGTTGGAGTGTCTGAAATGCATACATTTGTGTTAAAAATTGATAGTTTCATGATACAGTGTATACACACGAATGTTGCAACGTTGCCTTTGGGCAATTGCTTCTCTTTCTTAATATATTATTAAAATCGAAAGGGTAAAGCATTAAAAACAGGTGTTCCACCTTTTATTCAGCTAATTCTAGAGTTGAAATAAGTCAATGGCCGCCATCAACGACCCGTATTGAATAGAGTGACATATTCGCCACGATGCCTATACGTTTAATGTCGTCAAGTAGATTCGTGATTACCCCACAATTTAAAATATTGAACGTTTTGAATTGTTAGCGTATTCGCGGCGCTAAATGTAGATGTGAAACTACATATTTTGTGCCACTCGTGTCATATCAAGTGGTTTCACAAAATACAAAATACAATTAACAATAGCATGAATTGTAATGACATATTACATGACATGACGTTCGGAAGTCTGAAAAAGTACAGCTCAATAAAGCACCTGCAAAGGAAACCGAACTACATGAATACAAAAATAAATCAACAGCCTCACCACCAACACAAAAAGTCATACGAAAAAATCTAACTACATACGCGAAACTACATATACAAGGGTTGAGAGTGAAACTGTTGTATCTGCTTAAGATTTCTATATCAGATAAAATAGTTTGACATTCAACCCTCGTGTTATGACTAAATGAATTTTGGTAACTATAAAGTCAGATTATTAAGTTTATACAAACGTTGTTAGATAGATTTTGCTAAATGTTTCATTTAAAAGTAAGTGTGAATCATATAAACAAAAACATTTCACATAAACCTTATACACACTATTAATATGACTTTGCCCCCTTAACAAATTATTCTTACTTACTCGACTAAGAATCCCCAGGAAATCGAACATTTATGAAATACCATTGTATACAAATTTAGTTTTGTTTTCAGTTTCAACATGCTGTAGAAATATCGTTACATTAAAATGCTAAAATGCAACAGTATGTGTTAGTCTAACTTAAAATCCACGACCATTGTCTGTAGTATATACATTCAGGAACATTCAGTACAAATATATGTTGCAACAATATTATTCTTACACGAGGTTGAATATCATTTAATGGTATACATGTATTAGGGTGTGTATGTACTATGTTGCATGACTTATATTTCCAACCCATAATTATAAAACGAAACCAATGACTTAAAATCAGGTAAAATATCTCATAACAAGAGAGCACTCAAAGAAAGCCGCTGGGAAATACATAACTTCTTTACAATGTAATTTATTTTTATAATAGGGCACCTCTCTTGCAGTATCTCCCGACACTTAATTGTTCTTTAAAAGATTCCTGGATAGAGACGGTGATCCGGACCACCACCGACATCTAATCATGTGATCATTGGCTAATGTCCAAATGTATGTTCAAGACAAATTCATGCACACTTCATTAATCGCATTCTGGTTACTAAAAGACATAAACAGCAAATGACATCCTAACTTAATGAGTACATGTAGGTATTAAAGTCCATAGTTGCATCATGTATAAGTGTTTAGGTGTTAACCTCGAACAGTCGTCGTCTCAGCGTATATTTTAGACTCTATTTATTAAAAGGTATTATATATATGTGTGTGTAAATACTGATGCTGTTTTGTATAAATACATGGATTTTTACAGTTTACAGTTCATTTATTAAGTATCTGTTATTCTGTGTTGATCATGTCATCGCCTGTGTGACATGGTTTAGCACCGAGCTTGAAGTAATGTAAATGTTGTGTAAATGAAATGAACTATTGTAATGTTTATACACAATTTATTACAATCATTCAGACGCCAACTTAACACAGTTAAGACAAAGAACTATATACACATACTAGTCAACCAGATTAGATATATTGTTGAGGAAATTATGTAACACCTGTTGAGGAAATTATATGACATGCATTACAACAATGACTATTTATTTAACGCTTGCGGCCGAATAGAGGCGCATTGTTCAAGCTACTTAAACTATTTCTTATTACTAAGTTTCTAGCAAGCACAACACTAGTGAATTGTTTCCCACGCAATTTCCTCGCAACAGAGCAACAGGATAACAAAAAAACAACAATCAAACAACAACTTCTTCACTCCTTACTTGCATAGGTTTCATTATTTTGAAGCAGACATTCAGACCTTCTGCAATACCCAACATATATGCATACATATTAATTATAATATAGTTTACCTGTTTCAGTAGAAGTTCTTCTGGAAAACTATTTACAACGTAAGCGTTTAATATATCAATGTACGTTTGGCATAGTGTTCACGTAAATAAATACATGTTATCATAAAGATGGTTTTAACTATTGAAAAAAGCGTTTGTTCACACCAACATCATTACGCCCCCGTAATGCATTATAAGCACTTTTCTAAACTCAACAAACCGAATAAGCTAGCTTTTTATAGATTCACTGTTCATATGAATCCTCTCCACACCGCCATGCCCAGCATTCTCATCATAGTCCACTGGTGTCCCAAGTCACCAAAACCATTGTCGGTCATTCACTGTGTTTATCACACACGGCGCTAGTTCTGTCTGCCATGAACCGCCGGACTACTGATGGTTTTACAATTATACACATTCTAATGTATTATAATTTTTTTGTGTTTGCGCTGACTTTCCCCAAGTATTATGGTTTGGAGTTCATGCTGTAACCCGTACACCTATAAATTCAATTATAGTATAATGTCACCCACGTTTTCAGCAACCACCGTGTTGTATTTCGATTCATCTCCAAGTCTCCAGAGTCTCATAGACACCCGGATTTGTTCTGAAAAGAAACATTCTTGAACACCGACAACAGCAGCCGCAGCAACAGAAACAGCAATAAAAACGTCGGATACATTAACTTTTAATTTATGCTGAAATCTTCGAAATTTAGTACTAGAATTTCGCGACTGTGTCTTTGATGATACTTTTGTTACGTGTAAACAGACTTGTGGTCTGGTGATATGTACTTTAAAGGGGCAAGAGTCTCATGTTGTGTTATACATTGATTTCAACTATGGCATTGCGTATGTGTGTGGCTTATGCATGACAAAACAAACACCAACTTCACAGTTACAAAGTTTAAATAGGAAAAATTTCGTCGATTTTCAACGTGTTCATGTAATAACTATTTCCACGTACAATGAAAACAGTCGTGCCCAATAAATGCATACATTGTTTACATATTTTCAGGTTTTTGTATATTTGTTAGTTTTTGAAGAGCGGCCCCAGAAAGAAATATGTCATATTACATATTTCCACAATAAATTATGACACGAATAGTTGCTTATCGTGCGCGTTGCTTATTTCGATAACATATTGTCATCAAAAGGAAGCATGCAACACGGTACAAACAATTTACCGGAAATATACTTACAATGGCTGCGATGGCTATATGGCGTCATCTGAAAACATAAATTATTGTCAGCATTATCTAGCAGCGATTAGCCATAACATTCGAATTCATTTTAAATGCAAATAAAAGATATGTTAAAAGGCTATCCCTACCATCTCCTAGAGGAATCTGGGAAACAAACAACCGTGGATCAATTTCATGATAAATTCCGCTCTGATAACGCTCAGTGTCCTAAGGCAGCTGAATGGTGGTGCTATCACTGTGAGATGTGGTTGCTGGATTGGTCATTGGAAAACCGAGTTCTGCTAGAAATAAAATCAAACGATCATGTTTTTTTCACCCCTAAACAGTCACAATTAAAGCATTTTATGTACATACCTGAATGCACAAATGAACACGACGTCAATTTCTATCTAAAAATAAATCCAGCGTTTCAGTCGATTGCATACAAACACGAATCACGATATAGAATGGGTTTTTTTAAGGTTAAATTTAAACATTGAAAGTTTATATAATATAACACCGCTGTCATGTTATGCATGTGCATAATGTAAATGCAATGGGCTAAATTTTACAGGACACCTAAACATCAGCCAACTATTTAAGATACTGATAACTAAATAACGTGCAATACCTATTGCATCCGTACGTCTGAAATTTCGGTATACAAAGGCGACAGCACTAATGATTACAAGAAGAACCAATGCACTTGCACCAGCTAATATGATGGTCGTAAAATTAAATATTGGTGATGGGACTGCATTCAAGGCTATACAAAGAGAAAAACGTATAGTTAATCGTGTACATCAATGTCCACCCCTTAGTGAATTGTCATGCATGTCATACACATGGACAATTTGTGTTCGTTTTCAGAATTCTGACTAGAGCGCATCGATTACACTGATTACACACCAATCTGCGTTGATTTGCCTGTTAATTACCTGCTTACGTGTGCATATACACACCATAATTGTGCAAGAAACGTGTTAAATGTAGTGTACATAGATACTCATATGTGTGTTTTCATACATTTAACACCAATAAGTACTACGTACCAGGACGCTTTAAGAAGTACCCCTCTGTATGGTCCTTTCCGATACCATTTCCCACTTGCAAAGTGTACATCCTGTAATATGACTCCGTAATATTATCCACCGTTAGGTTACTGCTTTCACCGTTAATTTCAATATGAACGCGGCGACTGTCAGCGATTTCAGTACATGGATAAGTGTCAGTATATTTCTTCCAGATATAATCATAATTATTCAGAAGTGGGTTAGATAATCCGAAAAAGGAAAAGGTCACTTCTTCGTGCACAGATCTGATAGCTATGTTGCCAAAGTTTGCTCCTGTTTTGTTTGGATCTTTTTGAACCGGACCTGAAAAGAAATGATAACGTGCATGTTCATCCATTAGCCTCTATGTGGCAACGTCAGACACATGTTTACAGTTGAATAGCTACATGCATAATAATACTAACATTTATGAACAGATGCAAACTTATATGTAGATTACATTTTTTGAAAAGCATTGATATTAATATAGTATTAAGGGATTTTATTTAAAATACGACAAATCTAAACGGTCCACATTTGTCATTATATATTAAATACATACATACACAAGACATTCAAGAACAGCTCCCTTCCACCTAGTCCAATGACATTAGACGCCATACATACGAGCAATTATATGTCGAAGGATAGTGGTTGTGTTTCCTACACTGTCACGGAGGCGTTCGTCAATACGTAAGTTATTTTGTATTAGTCTTAGATCTGGTGGAGGAAAACCGTCACAATTACAGTGAAATACGACAGTGGCGTTTTCCATTATTGTTACATTTGAATGCCGTCAAATGATTCTATTCGGAATCTGTGAACGACGGGTAGGTCTGAAAAGGTCGAACAATACATGCAAAGATCACTGCTCAATAAAGAAGATTGTGGACATCCAGAAGCATTATTTAAAAAAAAAAACAGCTCACTGAAGCCACAGCACAAACGTACGTTAAATGCACACACATTGATTAATAAAGACTATATTTTACGCGATAAAGTGCACACGTAAGAATATCATCCAGATTTAAGGCGGCAGAGCACTTATCATAATTACATTGCAATTGTACGCATATATAGACCTATACATTAATTGACAAAATGAAACTAGTATAAATCAGAAAATTAACTATTATAGACACGTTCAAATCTAAGTAATTAGAACATGCAGGTTAAACTGCTTCAAATCCCGTATCCCGTGCAGTTCGTTTGCCAATGTTCATTGGAGTTTGTTGCCATACACGAGTAGATGCCAGCATCCGTTCTAGCCACTTTCTTTATCAATATTGTTCCAATTTTTAAAAGCAGCGTTGGTTTTGGTCCAGCTTATTTCCGTTTCCGGTAGATTCCCAGGTTGATAATGGCACGATTGGTTAAAATATTCTCCTTCCTTGATGTATACATCGTCGATGCTATAAACATTTGGATGATCTGGAACAAAACACAAATGTAGATTATGAATTGATTACCTGTATACTAAGTCTATTTATCAAATTAATATTAACAATTCATATCAGCAGGAAATACAGATACACATGGTCAAATGGTGTGGAAAAAGTACATATAACATGCAGGTCAAACTGCTTGGAATCGTATTCAACGAAGTTCGTTTGCCCATGTTCATCGGAGTTTGTTGCCGTACACGAGTTGATGCCAGCATCCGTTCTAGCCACGTTCTTTATCAATATTGTTTTATTTGTAAAAGCAGCATTGTCTTTGGTCCAACTTATTTCTGTTTCTGGTGGATTCCCAGGTTGATAATGGCACAATTGGTTAAAATAGTTTCCTTCCTCGATGTATACATCGTCAATGCTATAAACTGTTGGATGATCTTGAACAAAACACAAATGCAGATTATGAACTGATTGCATTTATACTAAGTCTATTTAAAAATCTTTATCAAAATCATATTAACAATTCATATCAGAAATCAATGCAGATAAACATGGTCAAATATGAAATCCATTGTATTAACATTAGTATGTATTATACAATTATGATTCGCTTTAAGCTACACATAATTATTTTGCATATTATTGTGTCGCAGTATATATTGCAAAGTTAGAATATTTATAACTTTTTAACTAAATATTAATACATACACATTATATTCAGATATGACTCTCTTTCACGTTGCCCATGAGTGCTGTATGCCACACACGTATATTTTCCCGAATGTTGGCGAAGAGCTGGGGTTAGCTGACTGCGTATATGAATAGTGTTGTTTCTCTGTGATTCGTATTCGTATTCATTTGTTACTGTTTTGTTGTCTTTCATTATTCTGATTTGAGGTGTCGGATAACCGTCGGCAACACAGCGTAATTCTGCGGGTGGCGTTTTCAATAACTGTGACATTGGACAATTTGTCAAATGTTTCTACTTCGAAAAGTGTTATATGTAATGATTCTGAAACAAAACACGAATATTTCGATTTTATTGATAGCACGATGTATATAAATTGCAGAGGAATAAAGGAGCAAATTGATTCTTTAAAAAAA
Organism: Congeria kusceri; assembly: GCA_027627225.1. Lineage (NCBI taxonomy): Eukaryota > Metazoa > Mollusca > Bivalvia > Myida > Dreissenidae > Congeria > Congeria kusceri. The sequence continues at coordinate 217,640 of JAPFQT010000145.1, forward strand.
AAAACATTTGCACTCTGACAACCATTTCACAAAATCAGAAATTAAACTGATTTAACTAGTGTGTGACTCCCTGGTTATATTTACCGTTTGTGTCGCTATACTCTGGCTGGTTCTGGTGATCTAAAAATAAGGGTTACGTATTTTATATTAATTCGTTATAAAAACCCACACTTGAATGCGTGTTCTTTGCTTCATGAAGCATGACATGATATATTTAAAATTATTTAATTGCAGTAATTAGTGTTAACACCGGTGTTTTTACCGGTATCAGATGTTATAATGTATAAACCATAAATCGATTACAACGAAGAATCTTACCATCATACGTGACATTTATAACGTTGCTGGAAGTTAGGTTCTCATTAAGTTGAACGACACACTTCAAAGGTCAACTTGCGTTTCATCCAGTCGGACATTTATCGTGCACTGCACGCCAGAATCGTTGATACATTTGCACTCAGCTGGTAGGACGCTTTTCATCTCGCATTTGTTTGCAAAATTTTGTATTTGCAAAACACTATGAAACGTGCTGTCAGCAACATCACCAGTGGCAGTCGACCGCAAAATGGACTTTTAAAAAAATACAACCACACGGGCATGTGCATCCGTCCAATGGCATAGTAAATTTAAACTCGTTGGGGAAATAATACTACTTGTTAATTGTATATCACAAGCCGCTGAAATAGTAAGTAGTAAAATTACGTGAAATGGTATAACTGTCATTCAATGAATCGTTTTCAAACATATTTAAATTCCATGCTATAAGCAAATTGTGCTCAATCATACCACGCAGACAATCAAATTTATTTATTCGTTCATACCCATCTTTCATTCCTGTGCAGTTTGTCGATTTGATAAGTATATAGTGAAATACGTAAGGATGACTGGAAAAAAATGATAATCTTCAACGCAAAGTTTGAATATATATCAAACAATGTTCTATAAGATTTATTGTCATCTACCAGACAGAAATCATGACATGAAATTACAAAACAACAGAAAGAAATCGTTTGATGTCGATCATCAACAAGAGCACATTATTTCGGAGACATTAATTCAAATGTGTAAGAACTTTGTGGTCCTAGTTATTATTATTAGTTCCTTTGTATGCTGTTATGATACATAGTGTGATACTTTTTCAACCTGCATTTTTTTGTTCTCAAACTTTACACTTGAGTCTGTTAAGGTATTCGACCCATAATTAGCTCGTTAATTTCCGTGTAATTTCGACAAAAGCCGTAGCCGTCCGTACATTACCGTTCGCATTCGGAATACACACACAAATTCTTTAAAAATTATATATTTCTTTGGCTACACCGTAGTATTTGTTTCAGATTTTAATATCGTCGCTTTTAAAAGCAAATTAGAAATACAATAACTATTAAAATTTAACGGTCATTATTAAAACGAAAGTAGAATCGGAGTTTGTTCCGATTGGAAATCATGATCATTTGAACGCTTCTACAATTTTATGTGCATATGACAGCGTTTATTTACCTTGATACGGGTTAGTATCAGTTCATTATCTAATTGTAAAGCCATTTGTTTGTATGGTAATAGTTACTAAGATAATGACAATTCGTGAATGGTTGTGTAAATATACTAAATAAAAATTATTGATTTGTATGAATCCACAGAGTATAAAGTTTGGAAATATAATAAGGTGAAGTACTAGTATTAGTTTCCAAGCTTATTTAACAAAGTTCTGTGTTTTGACAACCAGCTGATGTTCAAAAATGAGAAGGCCAGAAACATTGATTCTCTGGGGCTTCTTGCCTATACTGACGTGATAAAAATACTGCGGCAGAGGACATCGCTGGCTCCGGTTTATGTACCATCGAAACATTCAACTGTGAAGGCGCGGACACTTTATTTAGTATTTAATATGTAAATATAATGGATGGGAGGATCTATATTACAGTTGCAAAAAGGACGTTGGAAACTTTTATAACACAAATTAGCGGATTTTTTTGAAAAAAACAGCCATTTTAAACCCAGTAAAGTTCATGATGGACATGGCCTGGAACGTTAAATTTTGTTAGATGAAAGTGTTAATGCAGCACATATCTAAGCAATCATATTCTACAAAACATCACACAATAAGCAAGATAATGACCAATTCTATATAACTAACAATCTTCGGTCAAACGCGATATATGCGATGGAAGATCAAACAGTTTGTGGAATATATTCATAAACAACAAACCAGTAGTCAGACACTTGTCACATTTTATCCACATATGTCTTAATATATTACCTCCATGTTTGCAAGTTTTCAGCAATAAATATCTACTAATAACGAAGTAAGAGTCGAAAACAAAAACCCAATCAACAAGATCCGGAGCATGCCAGAAAACGACGACGTCAACAACTTCAACATTCGCTCACATCTGAATGTATATCTATGTTGCGCGTTTCTTCAATAATGTCTGCGTTATATTTGTTTTGTTATTTAAGTTTTCACATTGCGTTGTACACATTTATAATGCCGTTGTAAAACTTTTAAAACTATATAATGATGTTAGCAGATAGCAAAATGTTATTCTCATGATATATGAATTCGCGACTGATTCATTTTCTAATAGAAAACTACAATGCCCGAGAATCCTCTTGGATATTATTTCCACCGAAAATAATTGTAAAACTTAAAAAATGTAAACGAACAAGAATAATTTTTAATCGTTTAACTGTTCCCACTCAAAAAACCTCTCATTCCTAGTATATCATGTAATGTAGTCCAAATTGTTCCAAGCGCTTCTGCTTGTTCATCATCTGCGATACTTGCTGTTCCATATCTGATTCATCGGTGCCATCTGTGCAAGTTTGATTTTTTTCATAAGTCTATATTCAATTGTTTGTTGAAGATTCGTATAAGATTGCGCTGCCGGATCACACAACGCAAAATAGTACAGCTACGCGCATTTCATGTTGTTCCGGAGGTCCGATATTTTAACGTTGTCACTAACAGAGATTTTTGTATTGCGTAGCTTACAACATATGTCGCTAGCGTAATCGTATAAAGAAATTGACGTAAGAAAACACAATAACTTATTGCAAGCTAAATTGTTCGCGGTGTTTCGCGGGTAAAAATGAAATATTGTTGTACATGTATAAACTTTTTCATACAATTTTCGGACTGCTCCAGGGTGGATAAATGTAACTATGATGAAGTGTTACCAAATTTGATGCCCAGTGCTTCCTATTTATTTGCATGTAATACGTTGCAATGCATGAAGTAAAAGTTTGGAATTTTGATTGGACGTCAATTTTAAGTTGTATTGAAATTCCCCGAAATTGTTTATCATCCGTCGTACTTATTTAAACAACCGTGAAATAATAGAGTTCAGTAACTTAATGGTCGCATTGGCCACGTTAGCCGCATAGTTATAGCATGTTGATAGCGTCACTGGCCATGTTCGCCTACTTTCTGCCTAAGCCTCCCGTTTCTTCCCTGAATGTATTTTTTAACTGACGTTCCGACTGTGAACAATAATTCCCACGAAAGGCCTAAGGTGCAGGTCTGCACTAAATACTGCGTCAACTTCGACAAAACAATAATTAACCAGCAAATAATCATCGAACAACATCAGTTACCAACCCTGTCATTTTCGCTTAAAGGGACACCTGTTTAAGTTATTTTTTCTAACAGGCCGGAACAAAAGCTGGACATGACATGTACATTGTATACATCATTACATATTGAACAATAGTATATGCAGCATATTCTATAATAAGGCATACTTACCAAAAGTAAAGTGACACAGAATAACCCAAGTTGCAGTCTTTAAATGCATGGTGATGAACAAAACGCATTAATGTTCCACATTACCGTGTTGGTACTGATGAAGAATCTATGGGAACTGGATATGCATGTAGTTGTTTCATTATTAAATGTAACATGATATTGTTTGATACGGAATTTAATTTATTAAACAATACCTAATGGTATTTCTCTGCATCGCTATCGGAAAGAAGAAATCTAAAGTGATATCAATACTAAACAATACTAAACAATATGTGAAAACAACAGTAAAATAAATAATATTTCTGGTGATTATTATTTGTGTTGGTTATGTGAGTGTGAGTAAGTGTGCATGTGCGTGTGCGTGTTAGCGTGAATGCGTGTGTTTGCGCATGCAACTTTCTCGTATTTCAGTGAACGTTGGTATTTCCAAATCATAATTATATTCAAACATCAGTACTGCCTATATAATTGGTATGTAAAGATAGTAAAATACTAATTTGATAAAACAATAATTCATGAGGATAGTGTACACAGATTATGGTTTCAAACAATAACACAAATTAAAACGGAAACCACAATAGTTTAATCCATTACAACATATAAACATGTTATAATGAACAGTAATTTCCGCTTAATAAATGTGTCTAATTTAAAATCTGCAGTTAAAAGCAACAACTTCAATTTCATATCGGATTGCATGCTATGATTTTGCGCCTTCAAAAAGTCTGATATTGCTCATAAATCATATATTGTGCGTTAATGTGAATTAAGTTAAATACGATTGTCTGTCGAGAATGTTTGATCTTGAAGTGAGTGCTGTTTATTCATATAGCTTGTCATAAATGTACTGTTTTAATGCTAGTTTAATCTCCTTTCCCGGGAGTGCTGCCATTTCGCGTGAAGTACACAACGCACTGTAATGTGTTCACTGTACGATATTTAAAATCTCGATTTTTATATTACGCATACAAATTCTCTTACAAACAATCTTTGGAAAATACATTAAATAATGCAATTTTGTTTGTGTTGATCTAAGTTGCAGCCTAGGCTTTAGCGATAACAAAACCATATCCGACATTAAATATTAATATTGCAGTAAGAAGATCCATTTTAACACTATCAACTTTTTATATATACAGTGTGTTATAATAACAACACGCTATTATTTATTAAATAAATACTCTGTTATTTCCTCTAAACGCAGTTGCTCGAGGCGAATATGTCAATTTTAATTGGAAATTCTGATTTAAGCTTATATTTGTCCGTTTTAAGTTGTGACGCAATGTTTTTTATTCAATAGCATAATGCGACTTTACCTTGTTTGTGTGGTATCTATCAGTGAATTAGCGTTATGCGATAGACATAGGCATATGCATTATATTTGTCGTTGTTTAAACAAGTGAACTGTTATCGTATATGTTCCATTGTATTTACTTTACTAAAAAAATAGTATTATTCTCTAAGCAAGTTGTGTAATAATACATGCAGTACCGGTTCTTTGTCGTATTTCCTACTATAACAGTGAACATTGTTGGTTTGTTATGATTGCTGTCTAATGATATATATTTAACTTCTGCATTTCAAATAATTTGGAAAGTAGCATATCGGAACGCTTTGGCAGGACTCCGGTTGTCACGCCTGTTGCATCATAGGAAGAGGCATGAGTGGTTGATGACGATGAAAGCCGGATGGTCAGAGGGCGTACTTGACCGTGGTTTGAGTATACGGACAGTAATTAAATAGGGGTCGTTATTTTTTGTGTCTCCAACAAATGGCATCAAATATAGATAAATGCATGTATTTACCTTGATCACTTTACTTAAAATAAAGTGTCCATTTGAATTTCACTGAATGCACAATAAAATATAACCTTCCGATTAAAGCACTTACCCTAGATAACTGAATTGTTCTACGTTCTTTTAAATAGCAAGTTTTGCAGCTCGCAGAAATGTCAACCACATACTTAGCATCGATGTATTTTTTCTCTGCAGATGTTCGTCAATCCAAGGCCCCAAAACCTTTCAGTCCCAATTATACTACTCAGGTACGTTTTAACTCTTTGCATGGTCGAAAACGATCGTTATTCTATTACTGTCGTTACGGGTATGACAGCGAGAACAACTGGACAGCGCCGTGTACTTGGATAAGTATCCTGTGTGGCATACGCTAAGCTGGAAATTACGTCTTCGGGTACATATGACGATGTTTCTTAAATGGTATTATGTACTTGCACAGTACATTAAAACGGTACAATCGTCTCGCTAAATTCAAATCCAACAGCTCGTTTGGGAGCTTACAGAAACGTTTCTGAAAGAACCGTTCTTTGCGCTTATCAACAAAGATGCAAGTGTACAGACCTGCAGTTGTCGCCAATCTCCTGTATGAAAGCAACGCTTGGGTTCTCTCCCAAAAACAATTGCAGCTTCTGGAACGATTCAATCAACGATGCCTCCTATTCATATTTGGCATCAGGTGGCGTGACTATGTGACAAACATACGAGTTTTGGAGCGAAAACACGTCCCCGGCATTGAGGTCACGCGTCTAACCAGGCAGTTCCGCTAAGCTAGACACCTGTCACGTATGGAAGACACACGAATGCCCTAAGCTTCTATGGAGAGCTAAGCCAAAGCAAACGTGACAAATGCGCCCAACGAAAGGATGAAATGATCAGCTGAAGCGCCAACTCAATGAAGCTGGCATCCAAGAGAAGGACTGGGAAAACATGACAAAAGACAGAAGCAGATGGAAGACTATCACTATGCATTGTGCTAAGATCTTTAAGGAAGCCATTAGGGAATTTTAAGGCCAAGCGCAGACGGAGGAAAGCAACAGCAGCCCAGAGTCCCACTGGCTAAGGCTTCCATTGCCAAGTGTGCGACATAGTGTACCGCTTGAGGAGTGGCCTACACAACCACCAGAGAACGTGGCAGAAACTTTACACCCAATGATCATCGGACTCAAGGATCCAGCCATCCTAATTATCACATTAAATCCAATAATGTTAAATTATAGCTTAAGTTATTAAACGGAATAATCGATATAGATTGCAATTTAAGTTGGACACTGCTACCTTGCAAAGAGCTTTAATGCGATTATCTTGTTCTCCAAACAAACAACAAGAAAACAAAAATCATCCTGACTGACATAATATCGGAGCCATTTATGAGACGCGAACCACGCTGCTTGCGTTTTGCGCAAATTTCCATGTTGTATCAATTAATGAAAATTTGAAATCGTCAACATCAGGCCATGAAGGTCCCAGTAAGCAGTTTAGAATCCATATGACATCACAATTAACATAATATGACGTAATGGTGACTATGACAAATTGTTCTGGACGATTCCGTAGTATATCTCCTTGTTACATATAATACATGCTCACAGAACATAATGCATGCACATGCATTTGTATTTGTATATAATAAGACTGGGTATTATACTAATAAGAATGGGTATGAACACATCGTAAAACAAATGGACGGATGCATAATTTATCTGCATATTATCAATCGGCTAGTCATGTTTTCTTGCCTTACCTCCCCGTACATACACCTTTTAATGTGTTTTCTCAAGTTTTTAGCCTTTTAATTTTTTCACATGAGCTTAACGAATTATACGTACATGCTTATTGGAGTAAGTCCAGTAACGCCCCTGAATGTTAATGGCGATTGCGTAAACTCTACCCGTGTCTGTTACCACACCAAGACATTTACAGAAAGATTTGAAGCGCAACTTGGCTGCAATCCAAAGCAGCGAATAAAAAGGCTCGATGAGTCTCAGTATACGGGAAAAAGAGCGCCGCGACGTGTCGAGCGTTGTCCGCTTATACGTATCAAATTGTATATACCTAAGGCACCCGGTTTTTGCGACCATCTATTGTGTCGTTGAATTGCAGTAAAATAAGGGACCCACACACATCAATTTATCATTATATATACGTACGTACAAAATTAAAATATTAAAATATATTTACCTGATTCCGAATTATCCTCAATATAGATTGTATCCCACTGTTTACCATGTACACATGACAGTTCATTAAAATACGCTCATAATCTCACACACATTCTTCACAAACACAATCAGTCTAATACTGCGTATGGGATATTGAGTGACACCATTGAGGTAAGAAAACATTGAACGATATCTTTGAGGTAAAAAACACCTATCAAATCCCTATACAGCAAACTCTCCTGGCATCGTCCGCCACTTTTGCTTGATTCTGACTCTGGTTTAGGGGCGTCGGCAATTGTTTAACATGGAGGCGGCGAGGCGTGGGCCATCAAGATTTAAAAAAAATTCATTGTTTTTCAATTAGTATAATATCGCATTTTAGACTGTTCCAGAGATCGTATTAAGTAATTTATTGGGGCGCAATAACTACAGGAATGTATAGAGGATATTTGTTTGTTTTCGGTGTGATAATGCGTGATATCATCACTCGAAAGGGAGACAATTAATATTTTCACGAACGCTTTCCGGTGACGATATCACGCGTTATAACACCGAAAACAAACACATTTTCTTTTTATTTAAATGCTATTTGAATATTCTTTACGTTCGATTTTCATTTTGGGGATTTTCAACACGATATTTACAATATTACGTCCGCACTATTTTCTCTATAATGCGTTGTAATTTGGATTAGTAATAAACATTTCAGCGCCATCTTGGATCACGATCAAATGTGCCGTGGATAGATCTAGTTAAGCAACATGAATCGCATTTTTTTTACTCAAGGCATTATCATGGCAGCGTGTTTACAGTACGACAGTCTACTATGCTACACAGTATATTCATAAACAACGCAGAATCCGTGTTTCAAAATTTATTTAAGTTTCAATTCAATTGGATGCACGTAGTCGTTGAATAATGGTCAGCTTTTAAATCAAGATTAACACACTGCTAGCTTTAAATATATTTATGATAAAAGTACATATTGAAAGCAAAAGTGCGTTCAGTTCTCCGAAATTCAGATTTCTAAAGATAGCGTGTGCATAGGTGTTATTATGTAAACAATACTTAACACAGTCACGACATTCAAACGTACATGTGTATTCGCAAGCAATTTAAGCTGATTAAACTCGTAGATGCGCGATAAATTGTAAAACAACAAAAGATGTACTGTTAGGAGTGTTCTGAAATTGAATGCTTATACGTATTTGAAAGTGATTTCTATATTAATTATTCGGACTTAACAACACAATTGGATTAGTAGTCGGTCAAGAATTTGGAGAAAACAAGATGGCGGAGAATTAAACGCTGAACGCTACTTACAAGAGCACACATACTAAAATACTTGAGAGTGATTACTGGATATAAAAAAACTTAATACACAGAAAACAATATAATTATGTGCTTAATGAACACAAGTTATTACTTAAGGGTACACTGGATTCTTCTTATATTTTGGAATTGGATAACAGGCAATACAACAATTATGTAAACAAAGGGAGACTACTGATCATAGCAACAGTAAACAACAAGTGCAAGTGTAATATGCTGGTATGAATAAAGTGCAAAGGATAAAATAAATACTTTGAAATTAAAATGTGGACCAAGATGACGCGCTCCAATGCCTTGTGGGTAAAACTTGTACCTGCAAGGCATTGTCTGTTCTAGTCTCCTTGGCTTAATACGACTGAAGAAAATCAAAGAGAAAATAAGAGGAAAGACACTTCAATATATCAGAGAGGTATTCTTAACATTTGGTGTTATTAATCTTCACTACTTTTTTTTTCGGTAATTCTGTATGATAAATGGTGGCAACACCTACAATTAAATATTGTTCAAATAAAATTTAAAAAAATAGTCCATCACTGTGAGTGATATAGGGATATATAGCTCATTGATATTTTTCTATATTTCACTACTTTGCATTAAACAAAATATTGTATTCTGTTACTACAGCCGAATCGATCGGATAACAACCTATCGTATAAACTTCAGCTTTATCCGATCGCTATTTTTAGCTTACGTTTATTCTAACGATTTTTTAGAACGCTATTAATTTTAAATATAACATCATACCAACTGGTGACGTTTGTAGTAAACAAAAAAACAATTGTTAAAACTGGGACACCAAAGTAGTTTTTCTTTTTTTTGACATATGTTTACGCCGTTTACATGATTTATGAGCATAGCTGAAAAGGATAAATAAAGCCTCGCGCTCATCTGTTTCTAAACCAAGCAGGATAAACGTTATCTTTATCCAACACTCACCCAATATTATCTATATCTGATTTATGCAAATAGTGCAATGACAGAATTGTATAAATAAAATCATATTTATAAACTGGTTAACAATATGAAGAATTGTCAGATGTCAGGTATAGCACAATGCCAAATCATTGGAATGCTCATAATGCAACCGTTTGTTAGCTGCAAACCATTGTTGACTGAATTAACATTGTTTTGAAATTTCTTTCCGAACGAACATTCAGGAAAGTTGAAATCAGCTGTCTCAATTGGTATATTCATATCGAAGGACAATAATATAATGCAGCATGAATTGTGTTCTTGAAAATCGAAGTTAAAGTTATCATATAGCTATAATAATTAATAATTATAATAAGCGTTTTGGGTTTTGTTTTTTTTCAAATCTTTTTTTTTAATTGCCGACAATTATATTTTCTGTATATTGTCTACAAACACTTTCCTTAACGCATAGTGGCCCATATACTTGGTAGCACCTATATTCATGCCAATATATCGTGTACATACATTATTTACATGCGTTTAATTGCCCTGGTTTGTAGCTAAACCGTTTATGTTGTTTCGTAGTTTGATCAATATCTAAAATATCTAAGACCTTTTTATATTCTATTCGGACAGGACATTTCTCCACTAAGACCTCTTATTCCCCATGTATAATGTATTATGCAGCCTAACTACCAATAATAAAAGGTCCTTAAGAATGTAATTGATCGATACAGTAAACCGGATTACCATTGCATGTCCACGTGTTTATTGGCGAATTACCAAAACATTTGATTTTGATTACGGTTTGCGTATATAATCTGAATACAATAAAAAGTAAACTATGTAAATATGTATTTTGTCTAATTATACAGGTACATTTGCTGTTATAAGATTTTATAACCTAAATAATAATGATACTTTTTCGCAGGCAAACATACAACTCATTTTATCCTAAGTTATTGTTTGCGATAACTGGTCGAATTACATCTCTAGATCGAGTGCGTGATGCAGATGCAGATCTCAGGGTTCACTCACATCAGACAGCTCTAAACATCTTGTGTTTCTGTCGACCCTTTTGAAGACGCTGTCAACAACTCTGAAAAATGAAGCTGTCCGCTACCCAGTCTGACCGTAACGCGACTGGAAAGGTTTATCAGGTAATTATTGTTGAATTTTAATTATGTCTACACACCAACACAAAATATATGGTGATTGTATTTCTGTGTTTATATTGTGATAAAATAACAGCATTTAACACAGATGAAGTACTTTGCATTTGCAAACGTGATAGTCATTGCACATATACAAACATGTACATTTGTATATGACTTAATAATTATTGTTGTTGTCATGGCTGTGTCTTTTTCAGTAGTTTCGAGAACGTCCATTTCTCTTCGGAGACACCAGGTAAGGTGAACGTTCTTAAACTATTGTAAAATGGACATGACAAGATTCAGTATGCCGTTGTATGCTATTGTGCCTTCACTCATCGACATGGGGACCTCGAGTCAACAGTGTCGACAATACCTAGTATCCCAAATTGTTAGGCCACTTGTTCACACTTCTTGTTAAAATGAGATGCTCACATTTAAGTACCGTCAAACAATTTCCGTCGGGACTCATACTGTTCCAATAAACCTTTTATGTTTGTTGCACGTTTTGATATTTTAGGCAACACAACTATTTTTAATATGTAGACTTTTTGAATAAAAAACGTCGATTAACTTGTTTCGGCCATTGTTGGTATTGATTGTTGTTACGTTTATAAAGATGAAGTTATAGTGATATGTTACACGTTCAAACATTTTTAATAATATAGCGTAGATACAAATAAAACAACACAATTGTTACCATGTAATTGGTCAACGAAAACATTTTAATGACATGTGTCGGCGATCGTAATGTATATTTACTAGTACTGTGATAGTGATAAAAAAACGTTGATCAATCCAGGTTCGACCTTATGTATTCGACGTTTAAAAGATCAATAGCAGCAATAAACAACAATAATAATTATGACGTCTATAAAAACGTTACAGTTCGCGGCGAAGTCGCACGATGTCCCGCCAAATTAACGACAACATGATTGTAAGTCAGGTAACAAAAAACAGCAAGAGCGGTTAGCATCTTCAAAACATACAAACATCTTTAAAACTGTTCAAAATGACGTCCATTTTGACGTCGAACCACATGCAGTCTCTTAAAAAATTTGGCTATTACACATCTTCATTCTACTGATTGTCTTTTCATTTAGATATATTTGTTATACTTCTTATTATATAAATAACTGATTTTATTTCAAAATACTTGACACTTTTTTCTGGACAGTGTCATGTTGGCAAAAAAACATCCAACGTTCGATGACGTCACATATTACATCTTGACGTCAACGTTTTCCCGAACAGAAAGAATAGAGAATAAATACTGTCTCTGTCCTTTAATGCGGTATAATAACTAATAGTCAATTTGATTATTTGTATTTGCACTACACCATGATATGCACATTTGCAAATTTCCTATTTCAACAGTTTTGTTATTTGCACCCTTTGTCCGAGCTAACGGCTTATATACATGTATATGATCATTGACAAAAAATACACAAATATTATTATGCAACTCAACATTGCTCTGCAAGCATCTAAAAAGTTGTCCGCTCTCCTTTGAAGGTATTCCTTTCAAGCTACTGAAAATACAACATCAAAAGAGTTACGCAAGCTGTACTTAAGTTCGCAACAAACAAACAAACAAGCAATTGTTGCTAATTCTTAATTAATTAGTAAATTATTTACTTACTTACTTGCTTACTTAACTAATTAATTAATTAATTAATTAATTAATTAATATAAATGGTACCTGTTTTAATCAGGAGTTGTTTCTTACCTGAAATTATATACGACTTATTCTAACATATTATGACATCTGAAATGAAGTGATTACTCATGATATATTATAACCTTTCCATTGAAGATTATTCTACATTTAATTAAAATGTTTGCTTCATTTGACAAGTCATGTCATATTGCTCGTCTAACGAAGAATATTCAGATTGAATCAGCATATTTAGTTATCGCTCAATGTATAGGAAGTCAGTTTTAAATAAAAATTGATTTACACGTAGTTTATGCACAAACTTAACATATACTTAAACTGTGCTACATAAAACAACTTGTATTTAAAAGTTGGACGTTGGTGTTTTTGTATCTTCTAAATGGCTTAAATGTAAAAAAAAATGTTGTTATTAGGTATGTTTTCGTCATTTTAAGTGATCGCCCGTGAATGCAACGTTCTTTCACATCAGCTTTCAAAATAAGATTAACACGTAATAGTTGCTTTAAATATAATACAATGCAATCTATTAATATAAAATAACACTGCAATAATCAAAAGGTTTGCTCAACAGATAAACTTTGTACCTTTAAGACGCGAATTAAACCAACGAACAACAACACCAGCATTTCTATTATTGAAAACATTTTCTTTAGAACGGCACATCAAACAGATCAAGTGTTATCTTCGATTCTATTATACCTTTTACATGTGAAGGGTCATATCGACGGTATTTCGCATACAAATAAATCAAATGTTAATACACGCTTTATACTTTTTTCAATTTCGATTGATGATTATCCATGATAAACGAAACGTTATTTACAATATATTTCTTAGTCACGAGTATTATTTCGCGTATTGTATATACTGTATACTTTCGTTTTGGAATCCAAGACATATTTGTGAAAATTGTCAAGTTGCCAATATGTGAACAGGTCACAGATGTTCTCCTCAAATTGAAAATAGTTTTTGTTTGCTTATTTTTGTGTTATTTATATATTTTGGCTGCTTCAATATTTCGGACAATTGTACAGTGTAATGTCACTTGGAATAACAATTTTAATTAAATTAATACATTATTTAGACAAAAATAAAACATTCTTCATAGCAATAATAACATTATAATCTATAAAGACAAGAAGGATGTAATTACCAAATTCCAGAGAAATATTTAAGTGCACACTTGTAACTTTTAATTGAATAACTAAATGCAAGATAATGTACACAGAAACATAGTGCATGAAGTCACTGATTTGTGTGTGTTTTCTTTCAATAATTACACTTTCCATTGGCTTCATCATTTTACAGTGTTCTGATTGGCTAAAATGCATAATGAGACAGGCTTTTATTTGTCACTGAAGCCGATTGCCTCTATAAATATTCACGAAGGACTACATTTTATTGTTGTTTACATACAGTGCTGTCACACACACACAAAAACACACGCATAGAAACACAGTAACATATTTATTCACATTTATACATGGCATTGGAAAAAAAGAATTAATAATAAATAAATAAATTAATTAATAATAAAGTGTAAATTGTATATTGTTTATTTCTTTTTGCCTATTTGATGAGAAATATGCATGAAAGAAAAGAAACAACATAGAGACAAAATTCAACACAAATAAAATAAAATTATTTTTGGGTAAAAATATTTAAAGGGTATGTGTACGATTTCAATATAAACATTTCATTTTCTCATAATTTGAACAACACAAATGAGAAGACGAATATAATCAAGGGAAGTTAAAATAAAAAGAAATTAACAGATATTTGTACCATACTTCATATGTTGCTTTTTAAAATGAAATTTATGATAAAGACAAATTTATACATAGTGCTGTGCCGATATCGACACCTGTAATCGTTTTTGAGACAGGGCGAAGTACATCTTGTACATCCAGTTTGTGGCGAATCGTTATAACACACAGTGGCGAATCGTTATCACCCTCTGGCGAATCGTCATTAAACTGTGGCGAATCATTATGTGTCGAATCGCTATTGTGGTGAATCTTTGCTGAAGCAAAAAATTTAAAAAAAGAAAGAATTGTCATTTACTAGTTGCTTTGACTAAAACAATTAAAATGTTCTTCTTGTTCATAGTTGTATGCAAATAAGATGCATAACAATTGACCTTTTCAATTTGTGTTACACAGGTAAAGAAACTGTACAGTAGATATTTTCGGCCGATGACAAACAATTCCACAAATTTGATATTTTGATTAGTAGTAAAATAATAAAAGTCGTTTACCTTTTTCTCGTCTTGATTTTATATCCACACTGTTTGTTATATTTTGCCAAATTTCTTACACAAAACGTTTCAACACGACGTGCAAACAAATGTGGTGTTGAAATATGTTTTCAACACACGGTTTTAAAATGCATGCCATAATGAGTGTAAACATTGACTAACATCGAGGACCTTACGGGTCGTTTTTAGAAATAAATAAATGCATATGAAATATTGCGTTTCAAATGTTAAAATAAACATTAATTATGTAAATATATTGTACGCCTAGAGTACTGTTCCATCCACAAATGTATAAGGGCGTTTACAAAATTGCAACTATCTGACAACAACTTTCGATTCGTTTAGCCTTCAGTCGTAAATCTAAACTGGAACGCGTTTCAATAATTCCGTCTCTTGCTACATGTAGATCTATATTATGGATACAAAACACCTCGTTCAAAATTGCTCTTACAAAATATCAACCAAATGACCTTCATACATCGATGAAGCGCCGAAAAGAGCGTTTCAATTCTTAATAACGGTGTTTACAACTTGAGTGATCTTTCCTTTTGCTAGTCTTTAGATATTATATTTAAGGTATCAATCTTTAAATAACCGTTTTGTTACAATTTGGTCGTTATTATTGTTATAATAATAATAAAAAAATAAATAAATAATAATAATAATAATAATAATAATAATAATTATAATACTTATAATTCTACAATCTGCTAAGTACTACTACTATATTATTGTGAACATAATTTTCATAATATCAAAGTTGTTAGGCAGGTTTGTCATTACTAGTAGTAGATCCCTATCGAGTAGTTGGTCCTTTGCTAAAAGGTAAAGGTCCAACTGACCAAAATAGTATACAAATACACCAACAAACTGTACAATCCTGTCCAGGTACTAATACAGGAAGGTTTTTCAAACATGGTTGATAGCTTGGTATAGGATCCCTAGTAAATATTTGGTCATTGGTTCAAAAGTCAATTTCAGTACTACCAAAACAATAAAAACGACCAATTGCTGTAAAGTTTTTCCGGAAATACATGTAACTCCATATTGCCTTAGTATAGATTCGTCGAACTCGGTAGGTGGGTCGGTCACGACTGGTACCGGATGTCTGTTAATTATTGGTTCCTTGGATCAAAGATCATTTTCACCTGATGTGTGGTTGCAAAACATTTTCAAGGCACTGCATGTACTAAATAAACCTTAGGCCAATGTTCTTCAAAAAGTGCGTTGATAAGTTGGTCATGAATAGTATATCAATAAGTCATTGGTTGTCAGGTCAATATCAAAATGACCAACAGTTGTAAATTCTTGTCCGGGCAATAACTATAGAACCTTTGGGCATTGATTTGCAAAATTCGGTTGGCCGACTGGTAATGACTTTATTATTTTGTCATAATGATCCATTGTTGTAAGCCTTGTGTGAGAAACATGTAGCGAAGGTTCGAGAAATTCGGTATGTAGTGTGGTCATTACAAGCTGATACCAACTGATTATTTGGTCATTGGGCCAAATATCAACGTTCAACAGCATTATAGATTTGTCTGAATCTTAAGGCCTAGGTTTTTAAAACTTCAAAGGTAGGATTGCATGACTAGTAGAGGACATGTTCAAATATTAAATTAACAAGAGGCACACGATTGCCTGTATCGCTCCACTGGCTTATTACGCACGTAGTGTCAGAAGCAATATGATATTGTAAAAATGGGTCCGATCTCGTTTCAACTTGCAAGATGCGAATGCATCATACACGCAACTATTAAGGTCTGAAAGAAATAATTGTTTTTGTATTTTCGTTTTCGATCGGATATTTCAACTAAATGCAAATGGTTGTATTGTAAATGTAAAGTCAAACTGAAGATGCAGCAGCATGATTGAACTCATATTACAGCATGAGGCCCTTCATTTACGGCAAGTGACCAATTGCCAAAACAACACAGCACAATACAAAATTACGTAACAAACACAAAACACAAATATGATTACAACTCCGCCTTAGAACGGTCAATGCAAACCATTGGGAGTTCAAACCTCACACTTGGCCCAGATTTATTCACAATACATGTATATTCAAATACAGGTTAACCGCATAGCATCTCAATTCAAATTAAACAACAACTAAATATAATACTAGATCTAATTCAAATTAATTACAATTGAATTACTCAATGGTCAGATGTTGCAGAATTGCAACTTTTGGAGAATGAATATATATATATATATTCGTTCTCCAAAAGTTGCAATTCTGAAATATATATATATATATTCGTAAAATATTAGATTACTTCTGCAAGCATATAAACACTATCTACCTTAATGAACGTGAATCAAATTTAAAACAAGTGTTTAAACTGACACTTAGACAGTGAAACTATTTTGAGTCGTATTATGTATTCTAAAGATGCGCAAAATATTTGATGACGTCTTAATTTTAGAATGCACTAATTCAAGCTTCGTATCCACCTAGTTGAAAGGACACATTTGTAACGACTAAAGAAAGTCTATATAAAAACACTTTAGCAGGTGTGTCTAGGTGTTACGTGCATTATACCACTTTGATAAGAATGCGTGTACCAGATAAGAAACTAATAATTTAACATTCATTTTAAAATATTTACTTTTCCGAACACATTTTAATACATCACTGTAAAACGATGGGTGGGGTATTCCAGTTCAAAGAAACTATATATTTAGAAACTGTTATTCACTGTATTGTTAGTAAATGTAGCTCCAGAAATTGCAGCAGGTATACGAGTTAATCTTTTGGATATTTTTTTCAGGAAAGAGAGTTATCTATGTTTAATATATCATCAATATATCTTTTAGCTTGGTTAGACATTGAATAAAATATAGTTGTTCATCACCTGATATATTAAGCATACAATCCCGTTTTAAGCAATATAATTATAGATCAGCTATAAACATAAGTATTATCTTCAACAAGATTGTGCAACAGTGTTACATACAATGTTGAAAACTCATATGTATTTACATCTGACAATTCGTCATTCTTTTTTGGAAATGTTATTAATAATATCAGGTGGATTTGTATTGACCAAATTATTAGTTGATATTAGTATTCTAATAAATCTTATTTCAGTATTTGTCAATGTGAATTTTCATAGCACTCAGACAGACCACAAGTTAGATAGACTGATATTTCTTTTATGGTGCATGACAATGAATTTGCTTTAAAAAAAGTTTAAGAATCCAGTAGAATGATGGGAATTCCATGTTATTACTATTGTATCAAGTAACTGAATACTGTGCCAAACGGAAATAAACAATATTTATAGTGAGTAAAGTGTGACACTGTGACTGTGAGATAAACTGTGCTGCCCAGGAATCTACCGCTGCTGATCCGGTAAGCAACAAATATTTATCAATAATAGTTAACTATTAGTCAGTAAGCTGCTGTGGTTTTTAATTATATCGTTTATACTCAAGTGTTATGTATATATAACGATGGTCTTTTTTATTACAGTGCTTAATATGCTTTCCACTTTATTTTGACGACAACCATTTTTTTGTAACTTACTGTCTAACATGATCTCTTTAACGTGGAAGCAAATCACATATGTAGCTTTAATATGTTTGCTTTAAATGCAATAATTCGTTTACAAAGCATCAAATTTAAGGAAATGATAATTCCATTAATCTATACCCCTTCAAACTGAAAACGGTTTTCTTGGGCATGCTTATGTGCATTGATTTACGAAACTGTCAGATGCTCCAATTACTGGACTGTTAATATGTTATTTATAGAACAGGTTTTTTACGAACAATGACCTAATTACACAATAATACCAATCGATACTATTTTATTCCATATAACTTTCAGGTATATAACTTCCATTTGGTCAATAACTATCTTTACAAAATAATAATTTATAAATCTGTTTATATAAGAATTATACAAATACCTATTGTACAGTGTATTTGCATACAGGCAAAATGTTTTGTTTATTGATATACCTGTATGTGTGTACTATAGTGCATGTATATGTGAAATAGCATACATGACATTTAAAAACATTAAACATCCAAAGCGATATAAATATATTCCTTTCTGAATGTGTGTATATAATATTATATAATCTGCCAAATTAGCTAATGCATGTTTTCTGTGATATGTGTGTTTATATATTCTGCTTACAGAAATGATGCATTTGTGTACACCAAAATATCACATATAATTGTCTCTTTAAAAAGATAGCTAGATGTAAAACATATGTGTATATACATATTTGTTGCATATCTAAACTGATTTTGTCATGAACTTTACAAATGGTTTAGTTTTGTAATTTATAGAGAATAAATATAAATGCAGAAACCTACTAGCTAAATGTAAAACATATTTGTATGTACATAATTGATTGCATATATATGCATGAACGTAATATATGTCGCTAAACTGCTGTTTTCCTGACATTTAAACAACATTTAAACAATGTTGTAGTTTGTAATTTATTGAGAATCTAAATAAAATGATGTAATACAAAATTATAGATAATACTGTTTAAACTAGCACTCATCTAGTAATGTGTGTGTGTATTTTTTTGTTTACAAATGATTCCTCGTCAAGCATATAATACTAAATGTCGTATTATATACTTGACTAATAGACACACATTTTAAAGAAAAGAAGTCAGTTATTCCTAATATGTATTGGACTTTTTATAAACGCCTGAACTACCTCTTCAGTATTTGGACATTTTACTAACGCCTGAAATATGACATCTCTACAACTATTTAATGAATTTTCTGTTTCTTATGTGTATAAAGAAATTAATTCATCTAATCCTAAACACAATTCATAGTATGTATAAAATATCCTAATTGTATAACATAACAGCATTCATGTGTAGAAATGGTATACCAGTACAGCACCACCTCTCAAAATATTTGAAGAGCTGTACTAAATTAATGTACACACTTTCTACTACATGGGTTTAGTGGTCTTGCACATGTATTTCATTATATGTAATAAGTATAATGTACAAGACCTATTTTTGGATTCCCACTAACTATATTTAGAAAACCCACGACCCTGTTTATATTTGTATCCTAGTGAGAGTTTTTATAGACATGTAAATAATGTGTGTTCTCCTTTCTAAGAATATTTATCAGTATAACATAGGAATTATATATATATCTATTAGAGATATTGAATGCACCTCTGGACAGTTTAAAAACACGAGCACCGCATACGGGTGCTGAACACTCGACTTTATCTTATTTGACATTATTCTGACCTTTTGTTTATAAAATGGGTTCATCACTGTGATAAAGTGTGTTGAATGTCAAGTCAATACCTCCTATAAATATTGACAAATTTGACCTAACACTAGAATTCTGAGTTTAAAAAGGGCAATAACCCAAACAAAATCCTTGATATAATTACCTCATCTTGTCTGCAGACAAGTTCATAACTGTTATCAATTATTTTGAGTTTCAAGTCCATACCTTTTATAGTTATTGTGAAATTTGACCTAAAGCAAAAATTGTTGAAAAACAAACAATTACTCAAACGAAATCCTTAATAGAGTTACCTCCTCTTGCCTACAGAATAGATTAATCACTGTGATCAAGTACTTTAAGTTTCAAGTTAATGCCTTATAAAGGTATTGAGAAATGTGACCTTAAGTGAAAAGTGTTAGTGGACACAAAAGGTAATAACTCCAACAAAAATCCTTTAAAGAGTTACCCCCTCATGTCTGCATAATGGGGTCAGCACCATAAACGCGTATCTTGAGTTTCAATTGAATGTCTTTAATAGTTATTGAGAAAAATTGTATTTAACAAAAATGTCAAAATATTATAACTGGTTAGTTCAAACAAGGGCAGATAACTATAGAAATACAAATCACAAAGTCACCTGCCTTGTTGTAATGAATTACCTTTTGATAGTGAACAGAGCGACGACAATAACTCGACTTTTTTTCTTCGAAAAGTCGAGCTAAACATCTGATTTAGAAAGTTATGTTATTGTTCAAATTAACTTCCTGTTTTATGAAGGTTTAATTTGAACTGTGAATACATTTTTCAAGTTAATCAAGTTATCAGGATTTCGGCTTATAAAAAAGCCAACTATAGAATGTGCACATTTATAATTTTACTTGAATAACATAATTTTGATGCAAAACAAAAACAATCTGTTTATAATATTTTCAATACAACACGGATATACTAACTTCCCAATCAAAATGGAATACACTCTTCAATAACATTGAATGGAAAAAACTACATAACGTTTTTGTTTTGTTTTTTATATCCAAAGATACGTACACACAGTGATTCCAGGCACGAATAGTGCACAGAATCATAGGAACTAAATATGTGTTATATAAAATGAATATTGTACAGGATAACACTTTTTGTAATGAAACTAAGAAAACTATTGAATATTTATTATGGGATTTCAATTGTACACAGAGAATTGTTAATTATGTTACTGAATTTTTTTTCACATAATGTGCAAAACTATGGTATTTGGAAGTACAAAAATAAACGTGATTAAAATCAATATTCTAATCCTAGAAACAACTATATTCTTATGTAAGAGAAAGGGGCTAATGCCATCATTAATAGGGCTGAAGAATAGTCTACGCTTAGCATGGGAAATTCAAAACAATGGCAAATGTCAAGAAAAGGAACTGCAGAACTGGGCAATGGTACAAAGTTTTCCTGACCAAATACATAACTTGTAATTTTTGTTTTCACTTTTAACTACCCAATACAGTACATATTTGTTAACAGTCCAAACTTTAGTTGCTATTCGTTTTATCATATTTTGCTCCTGTAGTATGTGTATGTATGTGTGTGAAGTGAGTGTTTGTGTGTTTGCGCGGTATTGTACTTACTTTATTTCATTTACTTCTACTATAATATTTCAAGTAATTTGTCAAGTTGTGTAAAGGCATGTTAAAAATATAATTTTATTCTAACATATAAATTTAATATGTTAACTAACAATACTCATTGTAAGGTATGAAGCAGGATAACTGTGTTCATGGACGAGGTAAACAAAATCTCTATTAAACAAAATAACTGTTCGCTCCGAAATATTTTCATTAAACTCTGTATTATATGCATATTATGATGCCGTATGAGATAGTTCACTTTATATAATTTGAACATAAAATAATCGTCATATTATAGATTTGTTGTTCGCCACTGTATCTGCATGAAACCCCGCCTTTTCATTCCCACCCATGCACAATTATAATCAGCAACTTTTTTTTGCAATTATAATAGTAAGCGCACACCGTAAACCCCGCCTTTTTCACCTTACGCATGCGCAGTACTTTAGCTACCCTCATTATCCCCATATATATTAACATATTTCCTAACAAGATCAAACAATCTGTAGAAAACAGAAAGTCAGAGATTAAAATAAATAATTGTCATCCATATGAATACATAATATTTCCTTAATTTGAGGAACAAATTTGCTAACTCTACTGTTAACACATCGCCAAACCAATCATTATAGATAATCCCTTTAAATAGCCACCCTTTGAACATGTTTTATTTACAAAAAAATTGCTAAATAAAATTAACAGGAAAGAAACACTTATACGGATACTATTTTCAATAAAGAATATTTCCCGAATAAGTGCAATGCATCATACTTTTGACTGTTTTAGTTTTATTATACATTTATGCATTACAGTGATAATTTTTAAAAAGTTCTGTCGTTTGCAAATACAACTATAAATGCTTTTGTTTATATTTTGATGTTTCCGCAGGCCTATTCAGTACATAAATGATATCCATATTTTCAGGCGTATTAACTGTTTCAGCAGTAATCAATGATACGAATAAGTTTACTCATTATAATGCCACTATATGATGCCAGACAAAAAAGAAGATGAATCGAAAACTGTTCGTTCTTGTTTTATATGTGTTTATATATTTTGCCATTGCTAAAACCCAACAGAGGACAAATGTCTTACATGTGTATGAACCATATTCTATGTCAAATATTTTCAAAATAAATACGCTGACACATATGTATTATTGCTGTTTTAGTTTCAAAATATATCGTTGAATGTGTGTCCAAATGGTAAGAGGAATATGATTTTGAAAAGACATCATTGCAAACATATTTAAGCTCATACAAAATACTGTGTTTAATTGCTACCAAATTCATTTCGCATATGAATAGCGTGACGAACGAAATTAAAGTATATATGACTAATATAAAAACGGGAATGAAAACTTTCGAAATTATTAGAATACCGCGATTAGAAAAATGTGCATACATGTATTTGACAATTTAGCAATAAACATTCATAACGCATTCAGTGCATATTCATATTTACTTCCGGTGCTTCGGATTCATCATCGCAATGTCATCACAATATGTCAACATTGTTTTCGCAGGTAGTCCTGACATGAATATAAAATTTAAATTGAGTATATATCACATTCTCTGAAATAATGAATACATAGAAATGTATATTTCACTTAAAGACTCGGTTAAATAAACACGTCAATTTATATATTTAGACTAGAAATAATTTCACGTTTGCAAAATGAAATCGAGAGACTACCAGAGAAGTCAAGGTTTCATTACTTTTTCCCTCGTTCTGTCGTTTATTGTAGGCAAAATAGACGTAGATGCATATACCAAATATCAGTATGATTGACCCTACAGAGCAGAGAACGGCGATTAGGCTGTTTGGTGGCTCGTTGTTCACATGAGTAGGAGCTGCAATAGAATATTTTTTTCAGTCATTCATAATTATATAATTACAACTTTTGCATTTTCGCGTAAACGCTGCATTCTGATTGGATAATCCCACCACGCGACCTGAACCATGAACCGGCTGCGTATGCAAATTACCTCTTTATTATTCATGACCGTACTACTTGTTCATTCTCTATTTGCGAAATGACGTCATTGTGTTGCGCGAACCTTTATAATGTTTACGTTCATTCGCTATTTTCGAAATGACGTCATTGTTCTGCGCAAACTTTTACGATGTATACACCATCGTTCGTAAATAAAAATACTGATTTATCGCTTGACGGTGTTGCAGACCATGAAATTGCTTCCGCATATTGGGAAATCTGAACTGTGTTTTTACCTTAAAGTCATCTCAAAAATGAGCCATAGCGATTTCAAATGTCTGACGGGATATTACAAATTTCGTTCGACGAAAATGAAATCGAAACATAAACGGGGATTCCAACTTCGGAGGCTTCACATCATTTGCGGCCCTTAGACAGTTAAAATAAAGTTTATATTTATTTTTTAGTTGTAATTATAAGAATTGAATACTATTTTTCTTCATTTCATCGGTGTATGAACTGTCGGGAAAAGTACGCCTAATTTATGCATAAACGCCCGACAGTTCTATCACCGATTAAATGCAGAAACATACTATTCAAGTCTTAAGTATTATAGGCATTTTCCAATACTGCACACAGAGATGGAACGATGTTAGTGAACTGCATGCTCGTATATGTGACTCTTAATATCAATGGATTACCTGTGTTATGTTTAATGCATTCGTCTGGTATCTCTAGAGAGGCGTTGATATGCTGGTTATATGTCTCGTAACAGTAATATGTTCCATAAGCATATTCTGTAAGATTTCGGATGGTAAGTACGCCACCAGTCAATATATAGTTGAACTTTAACACACCTGGTATATAGAACAAAACTACTGTGGGCTGGTGTTTGAAAGAGAGCTTTAAAGCGACAAAGTTTCAACAAAGTTAGCTCAAAAGTATGTGTATGTAAATGTATAAGATCATTGCAAATATACGATTGAAATTTTGTCAACATGTTAGCTGGATACGTGCAGTACATATAATTATTATGTATTCATAGTGAACAGACGATAATGTATATGTTAACGTTTTGAATTCACCGTATATATTTGTTTAACAACATTTTAGAGCAAAAACAAATAAACAAACCTGACACTAATTCTTTCGGGACAAAACACTGTGGAAAAGAAAATATGCACTCCCCTATTACGTATGTTTTGTTGGACATGCGACCTCGGTATTTGCAAGTAAAGTCCTCTCCGCCGGTTTCGATTAGCATATCCATCGTTTTACTCTCATCGATGTCTCTAGTACAGTTTAGGTAGGTGGCGTCACTCATAAAGGTCACTATAAATATTACAAATAACAATATAGTTCAAACTTTTACCAAGACATGCATGTGCACCAGCTGTTGCTTATCTATCGAACGCAGTTACATACAATATGCATATAACATTTAGAATTAATGTCATATTAAGTCCCAAATATACCATGTTACTAAATACCTAGATAAAAGTGTAAAGATAATTATAAGTGGCATATTAGGAACTTTAATATACATAAGTTGATGTCATCTCTGTCAATTTCGAATTATGGTCCTGAGAAAACCTTAATTAGCTCAGTGAGGTCCGTGTCGGAATAATGTCTGAAGAAGTGGTAAAACCTTGTTTCTATTCCAGAAAATATAAACATATTGGTAACTTCTATCAACTTAAGCCCTCTACAATGTTCATAAAAAGAAGACATGCACCATATATGATATATATGTGTCAAGTTCGGAACACTGATTACAAATGAAGTTCAGTGTAAAACATTCGCAGAAAATATTAGTATACTTTTTTGGAAAACAATATTAATTTTATTTACCCCATTAAGCAATCAATTGGTCGCTATTCAAATTTCTAAACTGAATCCACTTGTGTTGTATGAATTGATTGTGCCATGCAGTAAGTCTATCGTAAACACATGTTTTCTTATTTATCTGATTGCTTGACTTTTTTTATTGAATTGTTTTTAATAAAGTTTGACACAATAAGATTAATAGTTATTCTAGTATAACGTCGCAGAAATCAAAGTAACTGACCATTATATACAGACACGTGAAGTGTATAGAAAGTCATATAACACATTTTGTAAGTAGAACATATCAAGTAAAGAAATCGACAGATACATGTAGATGCATTATAGTCAATAAATTGTATTTGTTATTGAGGATCCAATGGTTGTGTAAGCGAATGGTTGAAATATATTACATATAATATGAATATTAAGGTTATTCTATAACTTTGACAAATCATTGTTTTTACGAGTGTAAATGAACTATTATAATCAAAGTAATAGAGAAACTGTTACTTAATTATTGTAATTGTTTATCTTGAATTACCTTAAAATATAACAGCCATATAATGTAACCAGTATAATTAAGGTATAAGCTACAGTAATTACTTCATGTGGGATGTAAATGATACAAAATCATACGTACTGCATATCAGTACTAATTACTTTATGTGGGATGTAAATGATACAAAATCATACGTACTGCATATCAGTACTAATTACTTTATGTGGGATGTAAATGATACGAAAGCATACGTTCTGCATATCATTACTAATTACATGATATGGGATGTAAATGATACAAAAGCATACGTACTGCATATCAGTACTAATTACTTTATATGGGTTATAAATGATACAAAATCATACGTACAGCATATCAGTACTAATTACTTTATATGGGATGTAAATGATACAAAATCATACGTACTGCATATCAGTACTAATTACTTTATATGGGATGTAATGATACAAAATCATACGTACTGAATATCAGTACTAATTACTTTATATGGGATGTAAATGATACAAAATCATATGTACTGAATATCAGTACAAATTACTTTATATGGGATGTACATGATACAAAATCATACGTACTGAATATCAGTACTAATTACTTTATATGGGATGTAAATGATACAAAATCATACGTACTGAATATCAGTACTAATTACTTTATATGGGATGTGAATGATACAAAATCATACGTACTGAATATCAGTACTAATTACTTTATATGGGATGTAAATGATACAAAATCATACGTACTGAATATCAGTACTAATTACTTTATATGGGATGTAAATGATACAAAATCATATGTACTGAATATCAGTACAAATTACTTTATATGGGATGTACATGATACAAAATCATACGTACTGAATATCAGTACTAATTACTTTATATGGGATGTAAATGATACAAAATCATACGTACTGAATATCAGTACTAATTACTTTATATGGGATGTGAATGATACAAAATCATACGTACTGAATATCAGTACTAATTACTTTATATGGGATGTAAATGATACAAAATCATACGTACTGATTATCAGTATTATTTACTTTATATGGGATGTAAATCATACGTACTGCATATCAGTACTATTTACTTTATATGGGATGTAAATGATACAAAATCATACGTACTGAATATCCGTACTAATTACTTTATATGGGATGTAAATGATACAAAATCATACGTACTGAATATCAGTACTAATTACATTATATGGGATGTAAATGATACAAAATCATACGTACTGAATATGCTATGCAAACTGCTCCTGCTGACGATGGCATTATCTGTAAAATAAAACACGCATGCTTTAAATTGGCGAATAAAGTAATCGTTGGCATGTGTGCATGTATCGTTATACTATCGATGCTTAACCCATCTTAAAACTTGGGTCAACAAATGCCTAAACAGCGATAAGAGATGTGCAATGTACTGTTCGAATTTCAATTAATTATTCTGGCATATCGCTGATGCATTGTTTTTCTCGAATGTGTATACTACGTACAGTCATGCCAAGCCAATATAACTATTTTTTGTTTAACAATTTATGGTTTTGTAAGCTAAATACGGACATTGCATTTGTAAACACTATACTCAAACGATTGTGTGTTGGTAATAACATTAAAGCCGTTTATTGTTGTGAACACAGACCAAATGTTGTTTTTCATCAGATGTTTTCTAATAAAAGGCATATAATTATATTATTCTAAAATGGATGCCGATTTGTTGTTTCCTTAGTTGCTACACGTCTATGATGCAACTAAGGGATCATCGAATATAATTATAATCCTAAGTGCAATTGTTCAATTTATATATACAACACTATATATATTGTTTTTGGAGAGAGAAGAATATGTTCATTGTTTGAAATTGACGTATTACGAATGAACCATAATATGCTTAACATGCCGACGTTTTCCTATTTACCGAACACTAAATGTTCAAGAAATTATTTAACAATAGGGCCTAATAGGAACATTTTTGTGACCTTTTATTCAAATGCAGCAAGCGGTTTCAGACAAGAAGATGTTCAAAGTTTTCAATACAGCCATATAAGAAACTTGTTCCATCATCTGGTGGCCATGTTTTATTCTCACGAATCGAAGTAATTTGGAGAAATGTGTTAGTAGGTCACTTAAGGCACATTATCATGAATTTTATATGTAAATCCAGCAAGTTTTAGACAATTTGTTTTTTAGGTTTTCAAAATAGCCATTTAAGGAAAACTGTCCCAGCCCTCTGGAGTGCATGGTTTTAAAATAAAACAAATGATTCAAAGGATTTGGTAGAGGGTCACAGGATAATCATTTAAGTAATTTTTTTTAGAAATTAAGCAAGTGTTTTTTGACAAGACGATTTTCAAAGTTGTCTATAAAGCTATGTAAGGAAAACTGACCTGCACCCTGGTGGCCTTGTTCTTTAAAGAAATAAAATGATTTGAATGAATGTGGTAAAGGGTTACCAGATAAATATGTATGTGAAATTTTATTTTAACAAATTGAACTGATTAGAAGGAATTTGGTAGAGGGGCACCCATGGAACATGAACGTGAAATTATTTTGAAATCTAGTCAGTTGCTGATTAATGCGTTTCTAGATATAATACTAGTTGATGTTTGTCTTTATTTTGTTAACGGCCATTTTATTTTATGTCGTGGTATGTGTTGAAGTTAGTATATAAACTATGTCAGAAACATTTGGTTTGCTAGATATTATTTAATGGACAAACATTAATCCTGAAAATATAACTGTTCATAGACATAACTTTTATTTGCAAGTCTAAGCATACTTGGCTGCTGCAAAATGTTGCAGATTAAGACGAACAGTAACTAGTATCATACAATGCAAACATCAAAACAGCAGGCCTTGTACTGGTAAGATAACATGTTTGTGTTGGTTAAACGTGTGGAAACCCAATCAATGATCCTAAATATCCAAAATCCCAGTAACTCTTCACTCCAATTAGGAAAGACCTACTCTTAATGTTGGTGTCACTTCTTACATATATAAGTATCACATGATTGGAAAAAAATACTATTAAATATATTGGAAATTCTGACATGAAGATTTTCAAATTTGTCAGAATATCGATATAAGGGAAGAGGTCGCGCCCCCCCCCCCCCCCGCCGGCCATGTTTTTTGACGTATCAAAATACTTTTAGGTACAGGACCACCCGAGGAACATTTCTGAGGCATTATTTACAAATCCAACACCAGTGATTGCTGACAATAAGATTTTCAAAGTTTTCCAAAAAGCCACATGAGGAAAAAAGGCCCCGCCTCCTGGCATTTCTTTTAACAAAATCAAAATACTTTTAAGTTAAGTATTTTGGTAGAGGACCATTCCACTAAATAAACATTCTTACCAAGTTTGGCTAATTGCCCCCCAAGTGGTTTCAGACAGGAAGATTTTTTAAGTAAAATAGTCCTGACGGACGACGGCTGATGCCGGATGGTGACGACCGAATAAATAGGCAACTAAGGTAGCGATAAAGCTATCGATATGTTCTGTAAATAACGTATGTGATTTACGAGTTTACTGGATTCTTGTTTCTTTAAAGGGACTGTTTCACAGTTTGGGGTTGAAGGTATATGTCTCTAAAAATGGAAGTTTTGTATAGAAATGTGTAGAATATATCAAAACGTGTTGTCTGTTATGTTGTTTAGGTGTCAAAACATAATTATTTTGATATTTAAAATGCCTGTTTGTGTTAATAATTACTAGGGTATGTCTACCAGGGAGCAGTTTTTCTCGAAGAATAACATATATTCGTCAAACGATTAACTTTGCACAAGCAATGTGCTTTTCAAACATTAAAACATTAAAAATAAATGAATAAAAGAAAAGGTTAATGATAGTTTTAGAAAATAGTTTATTACAGCCAAAAACTGTGAAACCGTCCCTTTAAGTTGTGGGCATTGAAACGTTTATAACTGGAATGGATTGGTGTGCTGTATAGTCATTTGCATTTTGTAGGACATACATCGAGTTAGCTTAATTTCTATTGCCCACATTGTTCATTGCTCGATAGGCCAATTCAACGTTTGTCACAAATTGTAAAAGCTGACGTAATTATTTAATGAAGCAAAATGCAACTTCAGGCCGCTTTATACACATGGCTAAATTTAGATTATAAAAAATCTAAATAGCTGAAGTTATCCACATGATTTATTGTTATCTTAACACACACATAACTGAAACTGAGTTCCAGACAGAACCAGTCTTACTACAGTTTATTTTTGACCATTGAATCATTGCGATTGAATATATATGCGATGTTTCTCTGAAAATACGGATTTCCTAAAGACACCTTTTTCAACAATTATTTGGGTTTCCATGTGGACATGTCGAAACATATTTCAATGGCTTTAAGCAGGTTTTGCACATACCCGTGTTACATTGATTTACACAGCTTAACACCATTGACTATTTATAGTTGAATGCTCTTTTCATACTGAGACAATTCAACAATAGCATGTGTATTGGTAATTAATTGTCAGTCTAATTGAACAAGTTAAATGATACACCTGCGTATTAGAATAAAACTTTGAAGACCTTTGAAGTTAAAAGCGTGTGTCTAGGGAAGGAAAGGTCACATTTTGAATCCAAATGTTCATTCCAAATAAAACACACACTTTTTAATACACGTAATACGCAATACAAGGAAAGTTTTCGTTAAAGAGAGCGATTGTAAAGGCTTTATAAACCGCGCAAACCAAATAGTAGTTTGTGTCGTTTTAATAATTTTCTTTACGATATCATCAATATTTTGTAGTTACTTGCGATATAAACATAGGTAACATAACCTATCGAGCATTTCTATTGGCTATACTTATCATGATTTGACATACGTTATGTATTACAAGTTATTTTTCGTATGCCGTCATCGACTATTCTGCAGTTGGAATTTGGGTTGAATTTGTTATTTATTAGTGTGTTTTTTTTTCATATTTGATTTATATGTTTCATCCATTAATATTTTAAAAAGATTCACGAAATTATCTATGAGGATTCATTGTGGATTTTTGTCGGAACTATTTTGTAAGCGCAACGATGTCATTCTTGTACCGAAGTGAATTAAACCTACAATTTTCTAGTTGTCATTAATACAATTGCTTACTAACAATTTTCTTGAGCTCCTTTAATAAAATATTGTATTAAAAGAAAACTCGTGCAAAATTATATTATCTGTACAATGGTAGTAAATAACTGGCGGTAATACGGTTTAGAGACTATGTAAAAAAAAGCAACAGAAACCATAATGAACAATACATACAAATAAAGAGGAAGACCGTTTGGCATCGAAAGGCAACATCCCAGAGAAATGTTCAAAGCAAAACAATCCAACAGCAAAGAAGTATACATCACGATCGTCCACATCAAAGTGTATATTTAACCCAAAACGTTTTGGAGAATGTTTGCCCTAGAATGGAACAACAAGTGATTCTGGAAGTGAGGAGGTATTTGAAAAAAAGGAAAGTGCTGAACAAAGTCACGATGAACGCGAAACAGGCAAAGTAGAGCCAGGCATCAACATAAACAAATCACCAAAACCAGTTATTCGTGACTAAAAAGCAATATAAAACCAACAACAAACGTGTCGATAAAGCGATGAAGCTCCAGCCACAGAAGCACGTCATCCGCCACACTAGCAAAACAAGTAAACTAAAAACAACAAGGATATAACAAATTAAAAAAATATAAACTGGAACCAACTGGTAAGGTACAACTCGCGTCCAAACATAATGAGAAGACTCGCTGGGATCCAGCCATCAAAAACCGCCACAGGAAAGCGGTGAGGGGTCAAATGAAGTTAAATTGTGTTGACTGCACATTAAAGGATTTGCGGGAAAAATCTATAACCATTCAGATGATCAAGAAATACAGATATTATTTATTACAAAAAATACTATTTACTGATACATGGTTGAATGATTATTATAACTCTAACGTTGTAAATGTAAATACATTTTAATTATATAGAGAAGAACGAGAAGTTCTCAAAATGAACAGTGGATATGTTATTATGTATATTCATGGCTCTATAGGCAGGTACAGTCCGACAGAGACCTCTGGGACACCAAAGGTCAACACAGTTCATTTGAAAGGGCAATCAATGCACGTGTTATTATCAGTGTCTTTTTAAGTTGCCATTTATTTCAAATATAGTATTCGTTTTGATTAACCTACAACTATAAGCAATAGTCGAATAGTCAAGTGGAATGCGCTGAACAGTTTGGTGATGGCGAACCTGTTTCGAATTTGGTCACAAAACATTTATGTAATATTTAAAATTCCAATTTATATAGTGATAATTTTTCATTTCAAATTTGTTGTTGATTTTAATGCGTTTTTTTCATTTACCCATTGCATGACAATAATAACAATGACACAATCCAAAACAATAACGCCCTCCAGTTGCTGTTTCGGTTTCAGAGTTTTATAACTTTGAAAAAATGTTTAACAAGCAGTACTCGAACTCATGTGCATTGGTTAAATCTACCGCACCGCTCTTTTACCACACAAACCATTAATTAATATCGATATTTATTTATCAAATCATTGCAGTTATATACTGCTTTTGCTACAACTACTTTTTTATACTACTACTACTACTACTACTACTACTACTACTACTACTACTACTGCTACTACTACTACTACTACTACTACTGCTACTACAACTACTACTACTATTACTACTACTACTACTACTAATATTACTACTACCACCACCACCACTACTACTACTACTACTACTAATACTACTAGTACTACTACTACTACTACTACTACTATAACTGCTACAACTACTACTTCAACTACTATTACTACTACTACTACTACTACTACTACTACTACTACTACTACTACTACTACTACTACTACTACTACTACTACTACTACTACTACTACTACTACTACTACTACTACTACTACTACTACTAGTAGTACTACTGCAACTACTACTACTACTACTACTACTACTAAAACATGTATTACAGAAATAAAATAACTTACTCTTACAGCGTACATAATTCGTATTGTGTAATTAACTAAATCTCCTCTAATCCTTGGACATACAGCTTTTTAATAAATGAATATTATGCCATTATTTCAAAATTTAAACACTAAATCGAATAGAGACATACAGATTGCACCATTGTAAAATAGTTTCGATAGCGCATTAAAGTTGATAACAAAGGAGATAGTAGATAAACCTGTGCGGAATGGCTCAGATAACGAGCGCATATTGAACTACATTGCACAATTGACGTGTTCAAAATGATTCAGATAACTAGTGCATAGGGGCTTTTATAAAGAGTGGGTTTACGTTGAACAATAGACCATCACGCGCTCGAACACACACATCATTTAATTGCCGAATTAATGCAGTAACATGTTCATTCTTTTAAATCGTGTCTCCGTATTTACCAAAGTGCAAATCTTTCGAAAAAACAACAACAAAAAAATAGTGGCTTTGTCACATCATTGCATCCTCGCTTTAACGCTTTGTTCGCATTCTAACACTAGAGTCAAGATACGCTAGGCTCTTGCATCGATAGCTTTCTGCATGCACCTCTTGTCTGATTAAAACACTTATTTTCGAATAGATTGTTACTTCTTAAATTTCTGAAAACTAAGACTAAACTAAGACTGAATTGAACTGAACGCATACAATGCGTGCAGCCATTATTTATACTATCAGTAGCTTCGCCAAGTTCGGCGGGAACAATTTTCACTGATCTATACACCGCCAATATAAGCACGAACAAAAAACTAATATTTTGGCGGGAAATTATCAAAACATATAAACACCGCTGTGACTCATAATTTCTACGTGCAAATTACACAACCTAAATTAAAACGTGGTTATTGTTTGCACTTAAAATGATATATAATTTGCAGCAGGATACTATTTTAAACATGAAATAAAACACAAAACAACACCCCGTGATTGTTTAAATGCTTGTCACAACAGCACAAATGTTTGAATAGGTTTTTTTCACTCATATAATCGTTTGCTTGCAAACGAAGACAATGTATAGGGCAACTATTCAGAGTAACAACAGCATTACTGAAATATATTATTACAATATACATATATTGACAACTAAGTTGCATGTCTGCACCTTCAATCCCGTATTTTAATATGACACAGAACTTTACTAACAATATACACAGTTTATAGCACATGCGACATTACGGCCGTTGTTTTTTAAACGGGATATTTATTATTGGTTATACAACTATACACATTAAACAATACTATTTTTGCAACACCAAGTTTGAAATAATATCACCCCTTTAATACAGTACTTCACATTTGGGCTATTCGGCTAAATTTTCTAAGTTTCCCAGCACATTTTGAGACTCTGTAGCTGTTAAGAGTTTATGTTGATATTAAGCCTAGTAAGTTTACTTTGATGCCAGGACTATGTTTTGATACCGGTAGGGAAACGCATTAACCATAATTCTGATTGTGACAAGGTATTGATATTAAGACTAGTTTCTAATGTTTTGTTTGGACTAGGGCAGGATTAATTGAGTTTCAATTCAGACTGGAAAATAACAGTCGTAGAGGCCAGATCAGTTGGAGATGACTGAGTGTTAGCTTTGTGCGACAATATGAGCAAATGGGGATGTGATATAGTTAACCTACAATGTAAGTACAGTTCACATACTAATAGTCGTAGTACTGCCATTTACGTATGAGGAATTAAGATTAAGTGTATTTTGTAAAGCTAATGTATTGGGTGTATACATTTCCAATCGCGTTGTTATGTTGGGGTAGCAACTTGAACTGAATGATGTAGGGCATAGGTTTATCGACTTTATTTGTTTATAGGTGGCTTGTAGTGGGGGAGACCTGTCAAAGATAGAGCCTGTGTGGCATGTATAAGCCTGTGTGGCAGCCCTAGCCTGTGTGGCAGCCCTAGCCTGTGTGGCAGCCCTAGCCTGTGTGGCAACTCCGTGCCTGTGTGGCAAACCCTGAGCTTGTGTGGTTTCTATATGAGTGATAACAAGTCTGGTTAACTGTGTGCGTATTTCCGTGGAGTATTTGGAGTGTTATCACCTTATTTAAATGACACAGAAGATTCTCCTTTTAAATTAGCGTATGTGCGTAAAGAACGAAAACTAAAGGATATATGCTACATATATGCTGCATCGATCATGAAGTAAATTGACTCTAATCAATAAATTGATGTTAGAAGTGAATGCATATGAAGATAATTTCGAAGAATATATATATCACATTGTGTTGCATACTTAATTTGCATGCGTGTATCAAGTAGATCTATATACGTTTCTGTAAATTAATAGTTTCGATGTAAAAGTATTTTTGTTAATTAATGTTATCCCTATACACATCTGGTCCAAAAAAAACTTCCGTTGCATACTGGAGTATGGAGTGATTAATCACCGCTGCTCTAGTGCGTGACATCAATTAAAGGAATTTTATTTAAATTGTTCCCAAGTGCACTGCTGAAAGTGTCGGTTGTGAATATCGGCGATATGTTTCGGTAAAAGATATAATGGAAGTCACTTCTTTATTAAAACGTTTTCAACCACCATGTATTTCAATGGTTTCTGCCTCCACTTGTACTTGACAATAGAAAGCTATGTTTGTTTCACAAACGGAAACGTGAGACACGCATAAGACAAAAAGGGGTCACCTTTTTATGTTGATTCTCAATTTTATATATCTGGACCAATAATGCCATGTCAACATTTTGAGTTAATTAAATACCATAATAATGTAGATATTTGTAAAAAAAATGTGTGCATGTCTAAGTGCCAAACATTACATATGACTTAACAAACTGTAAAATCATGAAGACCTTCTCAGGTCCTTGCAGACTGCATTAATATTTGCTTAAAAGATATTGGAGCTATAACACGTTCTTTCATTGACGAATGAAACTGAGTATATATTAGATTAATGGATTTGCAATGTTATCTCACCGATACGATCTTCCTAATGCTATTACTGTTGTATGCACGATCATATCTTTCAACAACAATAGTGGCAAAATTAAAACGACTCAATGACATGTATAATACATTTGTGTTGGTGTAAACATATTTTATTCCAAACAAATATTTATATACAATATACCAGTTCAAACAATATTATGGATAGTTAATTTAATACACAGTTTGAATAGGATTAGAACGAAAGATTACCATCTTATAGAGTTCTTCTCCTTGAGATGTTGTTAGTTACCCATTGTTTGTGCGGACATAATATATTTATTATTTTTGCATGTAGACATATGTTAGCATAAAACATTGACATTTAATAAGCATAGCAAATGCGCCATATAAGGTAGCCATTTTAAGGTTAGTGCTGAGAGACGAAACAAGAAAGAAAAGAGATACAGTTAGACATTATATGTGGATTGTGTTGAGACACAAAAGAAAAGAGCGAAGAGAGAAGTAAATTGGAAAGCAAACCTATGTATCAAACCGTTTACTCATTAAAATATATTTATGAACTGCTTCAAATATCTTACTATTGGTGTCAAAATCGAGATTTCTATCTCCATGTAAAATAACATCTAGCGTTGGAATGCTATAATTGTTTATTTCATTGATAAATGCATCGCGGATATGGGCAAAGCGCAAACAATCGAAGAAAAAGTGACAAGATGATTTCACTGAGCCACATTCACACAGTGGGGACATAACGATATTTCGAAGAAAAAGATGTTCTGTAAGCCCCTACAGTTAGTCCTTATTCGTGTGTGTAACATCTGCGGGCGTCTGTCTCCATATGCAAATAAAGGATTCGGTAAAAATCTATCAGAATTTAATTTCGTTTTAAATAAACTAAGTGTTTCTACGTTTTTTATTTCATTGGGCAGGTTATTCCACTCAATTATCGTAGACGGCACAAATGAGTTTGAATAATTAACAGTACGCGTTTGAGTAGTTTGAAGGTTGGAAGCACTTCTTAACGCATATTGGCTAGACGCGCCTACCGTAGAAGGAACGAGGGATATTAAATATTGCGGCGCATTGCCAGCTATCATTTTGTACATCAGGATTAATTTATGTTTGCGTCGCCTTTGGCTAAGTGTTTCCCAGCCGAGTTCTTTATAAAGGTTTTCAAGTGAAACTAATTTTGTGCAGCCGGATACGATGCGCGCGGCCTCGTTTTGGATTTTATCTAAATCATCGCGTTCATATTGTGTGCAATTATCGAAGGTTACATCAGCATATTCAAGAATAGGTCTTATAAAGGAAAAGTATATTATTTCGAGAGCTTTTCTATCAACAATATATTTTAACTTTCGCAACATGTTGATTCGTGGCCATACTTTGTCCTTTATGTATGCTATATGCGCATGCCATGTACAGTCATTTGATAGTTGGACACCAAGATGTTTATGGACATTTACAGTTGGGATATCAATACCCTGCATATTTAGCGTCGGATGATGTGGTTTATTCAATTTACGAGAAATTATCATAGATTCTGACTTGGATGGGTTAAAATGTACCAGCCATTTATCTGCCCAATTTGATATTTTATTTATATCTGCCTGCATC
This sequence comes from Congeria kusceri, assembly GCA_027627225.1. NCBI lineage: Eukaryota > Metazoa > Mollusca > Bivalvia > Myida > Dreissenidae > Congeria > Congeria kusceri. Next base: position 255,377 of record JAPFQT010000145.1, read on the forward strand.
GTAGTGGCGGTTTCAGTTGGCGAGTTTACTGCCATATATAGACTGGTGTCATCAGCAAAAAGATTTATGTGCGCACTTATATCATTTACAATGTCATTAATATACACAAGAAATAAAAGTGGACCCAGAATTGACCCTTGCGGAACTCCTGCTTTAATTTAGATTAAATTTCAGTGTGATCCAGGAAGTACTACTTTTTGTTGACGATCTGATAAATAGTTTTTGAACCAAGATAGCAGATCACCGCTGATACCAGCATGTTCAAGTTTCCATAATAATCCATTGTGCCAAACTTTATCAAATGCCTTGCTTATATCAAAAAATACGACTCTTACTTCCAAGCCATTATCTAATGCATTACAAAACGTGTTGTAAATATATGTTAATTGGTTTACAGTAGAATCTCCAGGAAGAAAGCCAGACTGTGACGGTGTGAAAAAAGATGTCAACCGAAGGAAGTTAAACATGTATTTATGAATGATTCGTTCAAACACTTTCTCTAATGTGTTTAATAATGATATTGGTCGGTAATTAGAAACAATTTTTGGGTCGCCTTTCTTGAATACGGGACATACGTTTGCAATTTTCCAGCATGAAGGCATGACATGAGCTCTTAGACTAGAATTGAATATATCACATAACGGGTAACTAAGTTCATGCATTGCTTCACGAAGAATACGATTATCGATACCGTCAGGACCAGACGCTTTACCTATTTTCAAGCATTTTATTGAATCGATAACATCTTGGTGAGACACGTTGATTAAGTCAAGTTGTGTGTAATTAACGTTCGTCAATGACGGGAGTACATGGTTAAAATCGTCAATTGAAGATTGATTAGCAAAGTATGTGTTTAACAATTCAGCTTTGCAAATATCATCGATAGTTATTGAATCAGATTGTTCGTCTAGTAATGGGGGTATAGAATTTCTAGTATTATTTGAGATGATAAAGCGAAGAGTCTTCCACCAGTCTTTTTTCGAAAGATCAGAAGACTTTAATTTAAGAGCCATATTTTTAAAATACATTGCTTTTGCCTGACGAAGTTGCAATACTACTTCATTTCGAACTCGTCGAAAGTTTGACCAAGATATTTCTGTGTTAGACGTTTTGGCTTTCTTATACAGACGTTTCCGCTGCCTAATTTTTGTTTTAATTGTTTTATTTATCCAGGGTAGATCATCGGGTCGAATACAAACTAGTTTATTCGGAACACATTTTTTTGAACATTCTGAAATAATAGCTGTAATATTTTCAGCATAAATATCAATATCTGCGGATTTTAAAGACTGCCAATGTACATCAGACAATAAGCGACGTAGCTTGTCATAATCCCCAATATCATATCGCCAGATTTGCCGATAAAATGTTTTCGTCACAGCTTTTTTAAAATTTAAAAATCCGATGATTGGGACGTGAAAACGTATGTTTTGTTCTAAAAATGGTTCAGCTGTTTCAGCTAATAGAATATTATTAGGTTCACTGACAAACATGAGATCTATTATAGAACAAGTGGATTCAGTAAAATGTGTGGGCTCATTTATTAGCTGTGTGAGATTGTGTTGTTGACATAAGTCATTTACTTTCCGAAACGATAACGGGTTTCGTGTGTTTAAATTAAAATCGCCTGTAATGATAATATCCTTTATACCTGTCTCACTAGCTAGTCCAAATGAGTCGTCAATAAGTTTCATGTATGAAGTATCAGCATTAGGAGGTCTATAGAAAACACCGATTAAAAGTTTTTTGTTTTTGTTCAGGATGATTTCTACCCATAGACATTCAAGTCGATTTAACTCCAGATCAGTCCTTCGCCTAGCAGCTAATTGTTCCTTGACATAAATAGCAACACCACCATGAGAATCCAGAGGACGGTCTTTGCGGAAAGGCACTTGGTAACCAGTAAAATGTATATCACAGGAAGGAATTGAGTCATTTAGCCAAGTTTCTGTAAGTATATCAAAATCTTTAAGACCAGTGTACACGAGTTCATTCTTATTCGCCAAGCTCTGTATATTATAATGTACAATTGATAGATGAGTATTTAATGCTATATTTAACTTAAAGGAACTTTCAGAAGTATTGTTGGTGTCGATAGAAATTGATGAACTAAGTAAATCTGGCCCTGGATTTGGATGTATGTCGCCTGAGCGGAGTAGAATAATGGAAAGCCACATAAGTAGAACTGCAGTTGTAAGTGCAGTGAATGCATTAGAAGAGAATTTCATATTGCAAAAGCTGTGTTTTCCAAACAGAAGACGATTACATGGATGTTTAATATTATATGACACGTTCATTGTCACCACTAGATTTATTTTTACTGACAATAGGTACGGTATGTTAAGCCATATTTGACTGAGAAGCAGGACATGTATTAGTAAGGGCATTATTTTAGGGACCCTATACGTAATCATGACAACGTTTTGAGGATTGCGCTTAGTAAAAATCATCGTGGACAGTCCCGATAAAAACAATGTATGATTGAAACGCTGACATGATACGTTTTATTTGTTTTTGCTGTATACAATTTATGACTGGACTCAGGATTTGATTTCTAGGTTTGCTGTAGGAGTTAGGTAGATGTAAAGAGAGGAAGAAGTAGAAGAAAAAGCAGAATACTTGACGTGAGAGTAGGACTGCTTTATTCGTAGCCATACAATCATAATGTCATACTGAGAATTTAATTAATGCAAGTTAAGGAGTTAAAATATGCATATGCTATACAGTTTTAAATTGATACCACCAAGATGAATTTCGATGTGAACTTCGAAATCAACCACATAGCAATAAAGGATCTTATTCTAACCTTCCAATAATAATACATGTACAACAATTCTAGACAGCAATGCTCATACTGACAGATGAACAAGAATAAGAAACATTTTCAAGACGGTCGAAGTACAACAAATGAACAACACAAAACAGTATCAAGACAAGACAATCAAAGTACACGTTATGAGTTTTTTTTTGCACCGCTGTGTGTATCTACTTCGGTTGTAGAAACACACGATGCCAAGCAAACTACTTTATATCTAACAATATACATGTAAGTACATAACATTGTTAGTGAGTTCTAATTTTGATAAAAGCGAAACAAAATTAGGGTCTCAGAATGTTATAGAAATGTTAACATATTAATCATTGTTAAGATGTCAAGATAGATATATGTTTGTTTAATGTCTCTACTGCTACAAGGCATTATTGGTCTCCATAATATCTGGAGAGCATACTCGTGTCTATTTTTGTTTAGCCCTACGTATATTTCTATGTGCGTTGTTGTACTGTTCTTAGTTTGAAAGAGAAGCGAAAATTGGTAATAATACTAATATAATGTTATAACAACATACCATGTTGTATCGACATTTCAAGTAGATTTCGCAATACTATGTCTTATATAAAAAATATTTGTTATATATTTTACATTATTTTACATTATAGTACTAAGACCAATCAAAATTAACAATATACATGATTTATGGTGTATTCCATAGAGATAAGCAACAATATACATGGTAAATAGTGTATTCTATAGAACTAAGTTATAGCATATGTGGTGTTTTATGTTACACATTCAATAATATTCTCAGTAGTTATGAAAATATTATAGCTATTTTTACACCCTGGCAGTAGCATTGTACATTTTTACAAATGTATGTACAGTCTTAGGTTGTGATATTCATGATTACTTTTTACAACATGTGCTTCGCAGCAACATAAGCAATAATAAAACAATTTAACATTATGCTTAGAGTAATTTTATTTTACATAAGTCAAAGTTAATAGTATACTTAATTGGCTATTTATGCTTTATTAATAAGGTAAAATTATTTTTGATGATTTTTAAACAATGGATATCATAATTCCTTACCTTAAGCTAAGAAACTAAATATTTTTGTTTATGTATTTTTCGAGTACCAGTAGACATGTTTAATCTATTTATGCTTTATTTATAAGGTAATACTATTATAGTGACTTGGCCCGATGTAATAATTATAAAACATTACTATTTATAATTGGAGGTTTCTGCACAAATCTTTAAATAACAGTCTTCATGTATTAAGTATGTATGCCACAAAGACAACCACGGACCCACGTAATTCAATAAGAGTGGGTATTCGATGTGTAACTGTCATTTTTTGGTTATTAATTTTGGAGTACAAAGCGACTGGCCCATTAGTATACTGTTCAAAACAGATCTAGTCTGCAGAGCCTGGGGCAGAGCCTGGGGCGGTCTGATTGAATTTATCAAGATCCGACTTGCTGTAGATTCTAACAATCTTGGATCCATCGTGGCTTGCGATCTTTATCAAGATAGTTCCATCTTGCGACCACGCACTTTCAATTTTAGAGGACCGCATAAGCAGACGCGCGTTAAAGAGTAAGTGTGATCGCTCTTTGGTAAGGTCTTCGTTTATGAACACCCTCTCGTGCCCCGTACACTTTTTAAGCTCCCTTCTAAGTTGAAATAGCTTTTGACGTGCCCTGTAACTTACGAATTTCACGAGTATTGGGCGTGGTTTTCCACCTCCTGGCTTTCCTGACCGATGCGATCGGTCAATTTCATCTAATGTGACGTTAGCACCAAGATCTTTACACAGTTTCAGGACTATCTCATCAGTTGACTCTCGTGTTTCTGGAGACGCTTCAGGTATACCGGAGATCCTTAGACTGTTTCTACGGCTGTACTGTTCAGCCCCGTCTCTCGATAGTTCCAGATCAGAGATCCTTTCCTTCAGAACCTGGTTTTCCCTTAGTAATTTCTCATTTTGCTTTTCAACGGTGGTGATTCTGTGCGTCAAACTGGCGACAACACCATTGGCTATGGACTCAATCATTCCTTTAAGAATAGGCTCCATATTCGCAGTTACGGATTGCTTTACTACATTTGAAATGGTTTCGAGCATTTCCTTATCAAGAGGAGTTTCAACTTGGCCGGAAGGCATGGTGTCCATTGTGTACAGATAGTCTTCTTCAATGGAATCACTAGATATGCGATTTTTCTTTTGCTCACACGTGGTTTCAGGAGTGGACAGAACAGAAGCACTTCTCTTAGTTGACAACGTTGGTGTTGGTGTTGACGTATTCATAATTGTAACACTCATAAAGCTTTCATTAGTTTATGTGTACAGTAGGCTTGCATAAGTTTTTGCGTACAGTATACGTTGTTTAAACGAATGTACGACAATAAGTAGGAGTCAATGAATAGGAGCCCGGGCAGCACGATCCGTTATGCATCTACACTTGATAGTCTTCTTTACAATAGCCCCAATGTGTAGTTGCTTGTGCACATCGTATATTATGCGTGTTTTGTGCAAACGAGCAAACGAGCATTTCGCAATAGTCGTCTCACTTACTTACTTGGTTTTATCCTTATGTTCATTTCAATAGCTAGAATAACCGACACCTGAGATGCACATCTTTCATACACTCATTTATTGCACCATTAAATCCTCAGTACAACACTAGTAGATAACTAGAACATTTTAATATTTAAATAATTTCGAGCGGAAGAAAAACACGTCACATTACAATCGCATTACAATCTTTGAACAACACAACACACATGTTATGATAACTATCAAATCAGAACAAGCAGCTTTTTCACTCACACATATTTTCAGCTAAGTCTTATGCTAATCCCTTTTGAAAACATAGATACAGCAATCACAGACCTGTATTGTCCAGCTGTATTGTCCAGCTGTCCGCTTGTAATCCGCTTAGTCCGCTTAGTCCGTTTTCCACTAATTGGTGATTGGATTTCACTTCAATCTACAACCCTCTCTACACACCACTAAACTTCAGCACAAAATAATTTTATTTTAATAATAAATCCTCTATTTAATAATTTTATTTTAATGTTTCACTTCACTTTCCTATCAAGTTTATCTTCATGATTCTTTTAGTTCAATTGTTTTGCGATATTTACACTTTAAGAACCTTTTAAACACAATAGTATGCCCCCACAAAAATCATGCGACTGCTCTGTTTCACACCTCATTCACGTGACATTTGTGTTGACATGTATAGTACAGTTGTGAAGAAATCGTCATAAAAATGTGTACCTATAAAGTATTAGATGCCTTTAAATCCTTATATAGGTTTTTACTGTAAATTCACAAACGCCAAAAGATGTGCCGAAAGATGATTCATGAGATTCATGATACGCGCTACAAATAAACAAGTTTTGGTTCACAAAATCAAACTTTAAATGTAAGTTCGTGATTTTTATTTAATTCAGTTATAATTTAGAAAATGATTAAAGTAAAATAGCTTGTACACACACTTTTCAGCAGCTTATTAACATATTCCTATTTACGTATTTTAAAAAATGTCATTAAATGTCTGAACGAGAAGACCTAACTATTCTAGCAAGAAAAAATGGTGTATTTGTATTTCACTGGAGCTTTTATATAAAATGAATGTCTATTTTTGCCATTTTGAACAATTTTAATTCGCTAATATGTGATCAAGTGCATTAAACGGCCAAGTTATACATGCATGTGAGATTTTTATCACTGAAGTCAGCACGTGTATTGGTTCTGTGTACAGTGCTGTGACGTTATTCAATTTAAATCGTAAGTAATACCTCGTACAGTAAAGACCGATAAGCCAAAATAATAGCCATGTCGTGTTATCGCAAAAAATGCAATTAAATGACACTAAAGGAATGTAGTTCGATTACCGCTTTACAAGCTATTTTATCCTCATTGTCATACGTACCTTTATAACGGAGAGACTTTCACTGTCCTTTGTGTAACGGGCGGTTTAGTAAAATAAATATTATATTTTTATTTTGTACAACATTTCAAAACGGCAAGTATAAAATGTATGTAATAAACTGTTTACCGCTGTTAATAATTGCTTTTCATTTGATTCGACCATTATCATGCTGGGAATATCGCAACGCAGTAGTTACATTCCAATCATCAATGCAATCATTTTCATTTACTCATTTAATATTTTATACTTCGACAACAAGCCTTATTAATCGTAATTATATTATACATTACAAATAGGTCATGAATGGCACCCACTGATAAGATATATATTATCTTTAATGCACTTTGTGAGGTTATCAAATCTACATTTAATAGTTAATTGTGTATTACTTGACACTAGACTATTACTTTATGCGTTAAAATTCGCGCTTAGTACATAATGAAGTCGATTCATTCATTTGCTTGAAATTATGTTAGGTTTTGTTCAGGGTAATGAATAAAACAATGTGTGTGAGTCAAATATGTAAACATATAATACTTTCAACAATATCGATAGCTGATATTTGAGAAAGAAAATAGCTTAAACTATCTAAAATGTATACATATTTTTTATTATATGTATTGCATCATTCATGAGGTACAAAACGCAAAACAAAAAATTAATACCGATACAACACACCTATCGTTATGTTTGTTTCATTTTCTGCTTTGCAAAATCATGTTAAGCACCTCTGCGTGTAATTGAACTCCGTGTTAAACTTTGACGTATCAACAATATGTATGAAGTTAGCCAAGCAAATTAATGAGCTAGCACGACTGTACATATATCCTGATTTTGCACCAGCATCCTGGTTTATAAATACTTCATAAGAACCAACGTTTATTACTGTCTGATTATATGGCATTTCTGTAGAAAGACCAACTCTGAAAAGCTTGAAAAGACCAAGTCCGAGCTCTAAAATTTGTGTTGAGAGATTTTACCTCGAGCTATGCCTACCTTTTAGGCAGGGTAAATATGCTTACTTTGTATATCAGTAGATTAAGACAAATCACTATAGCAATTACTCTTGTAGACTTACCAATACTATTGATGTGCAAACGTTCAACACAATTACTTATGGAAACAAGATCGTCCGCTAGGAGGCCACCAGGGCATGGAACAGTCTGCCTAATCACATTGTATAACCACCGAATATTCAAGCGACTTATCCATACCTGGAGTGGTCCAAAATGCGGCTGTTCTATGCGTTCAGAGCTCTTTTTTATGCGTGTGTTCTGTTCAGACATATTGCTCTAATGTATGCTTTGCCTGTGTTTAATTTTGGTCATGTTGCCTTGAGGTTGTACGATACTTGTGTTATTTTCAGTTATGTTGCCTTAAGTTATGTTCTGTGTTCTCTTTCAGTCTAGTTGTTAAATTTATGTTTTGCTTTGTTGCTATTATGTTGTTTTATGTGCATTTGCTTATAATATACTGAATATAATATACTAGACATGAATATATATGACTGACATGACTACTTCTGCCAAAAATTGACCATTCCATTTTTATCTATCTGTAGTGTTATATATAATTTAATCCTTTGAACAAATCATAAAGTAGACACATGTATAATTGTATTCAATTATTTATTTGTTAGCTCATCTATTATGCCTACTGGCCTTCTCCTTTCTTTTGTTCTTTTTTTGCAATAATATGACTTAAGGCACTATATTGTGTCAGGAAAACCAAACAGAAATAAACTATATAATACAATATAATAATTGTAAAGTGTTTGTTAAAGCTGCGCCTGTAAGGTTTCCATTTGACATTTGCTTATATAGATTGAACCACGCAAGCCTTTTTGTTCAACAATTGCAAAGGATCATGATTTTATAAACAAATGATTTTGTATTTACAAACAATACTTATTTAATTGTTGACCTAATAAGATTGTTGTTTGTTATTACTGATAAACCAATTCTAGAACCGATAACGATTAACCAATGAAAATTGTCCGTTGACGCGCACCTAGTAAAGTTTTACATCCGGGCGTTTTTCTTGGACAACCTAACCGAAAGGAGATCTGGTCTATTCTATAACTAAGTGATAATTGCAACTTATTTTAAATCGCGAAAAATGGTCAAACGGTGCCAGTGGGGGCTGTGTAACAGCGATAGTAGGTATATAGAACGTCTGGAAGGTGGTGTTGTGTTCCATCCGTACCCAAAACCGAAATATCAGCTTGAGCGATGCAAGCAGTGGATTAAAGCTTGCAGTCGGCCCAAACACCAGCTAGATGTAGATATCGTAAGAGGAAACTACTGCCTTTACGTCTGCAGTAAGGTTAAAACGATTTTAATATTACATGAATGATTATCCTATTGTTAAACTTAAAAGGCTTATGCTCTTGATCAATACAAACGCTTGAATGTTTTATTTGCATCTATGGTTACGAGCTGCTTATGTCATTGTAATTCGATTTATTGACCAATGAAAATTTACTATATTGCCAACTTCGATTGTAAAACTCCTTATATGGCACAGTGTAAAAAACGACTTCTCAGTGATCCAGATCAAAGTTTGTTTATTTTTATGAAAATCTTTTATGATGACAAGTAAGAGTCTATATTGTGTTTCACTGTTGTATTCTTGACAGAACATTATCATATTTAACTTGATATGGAAATGTTTACTTATTTTTACATTTTGCTGTAAGAGATGCAGCATAAGTATCAGTTTTATGCATCTCAATGTTATGTTATTTTACGATGTAAGGCCAAGTGAAGCTTATCCAGACCCAATACCTGCTATAATCCCATATTCAAGACAGGAAATAACACAAAGACGACCACCACCTAAGTACCGCTCAGTATCCGCAACTTTGAAAAAAGTCCTGATACTACTGTCTAGTTCTGCTGATGGAACAAACAAGTATGTACTTGTTAAATGCATTTTAGTAGTCTTCCCAATAACTTGTTTGAAAGGGCTTGTGCATTCGGGCGTAAACCATATAATTTCAACTAAACTTGTCCAAAATGAGGAAATAAAACTCATATATTATTTAAACGTTATAAATGTAAATGATGTTTTCATGTACATCTAGTCAGTCATATAGAAAGAATCAGGTGATTATATATTTTGAGAAAAAAATAATGAACATTGTTGTATTATTGAATTTTAATTTCAAAATTGTTCATCCTTTTTGTACATGCTCTTTTGGGCTGGCAGGTCAAAATTTTAACTTGCCGGTATAGAATTGTACTGGTTCCGGGCTTCAGGCTAGTGGGTTATTTCAAATACTTTTTTATATACTAGCTACTGTGATTAATTGAAAAAACAGCCTGCACTTTTATGTAGTCTAGTGATTTCTACATCATGAAACAAGGAATAACAACAATCATAGATCAATTATCATTCAGTTTATTTATAAACCTCTCAAATCATCAGCAACAAAAACAACAAAATACTCTTTGTAACAAAGCCTAATCCATAACATAATTATGTCTTTACAAGTTTGTCTCTTTTATATGACATAACATATTTGTTTTACGAAATAAATTAGTAAAATTAGAAGAGCCATTACATGCTTCCTGACAACATATCAAACAATCATATCAATAACATTGACATGTTAAAGCTAAAATTTTCCATTATTTGTAAAACACAACAATAATTCGTTCAACAATAAAGAAAATGTTACAACGGACCGCCAGATTAATCAAGACGTATGCAGTCCAGTTCAACCACAATACAGCTCTATTTCAGGTATACTTTTAAAACTGGAAAGTTTTATACAACATTCTAACATTTTTAATATATCAGACTGGACATATTTGCCATGAAAAATTATTTCGACAAGAATTTCACACTTTGTAAAAGTTACAAAATCACAAAACTGGGCTCCTGTAGCAAGTAACTGTCCCTGCACTTGAAAGAAGTATGCACGACAATCGTGTGGACCTTCCCCTTTTTCCTGTTGTGAATCATATTTGGTTCAATTGCTGTTTTCTGACACAATTTATAGCATTGTTGATACAGGACTAGTAATCATGTAATATACCTGGTATCTTAGAGCACTGCCTAAGTTCTGCTGTCCACAGGCAGTTCCGTTATGACCAGGATGATGCGCAAAATATGCAATTGGGCATCTATCCAGTGACTGCAGATGTTCAATGTCAGTCTTCAGCAACTGTATTTTTTTGGAAATAAAATATATATGTTGTGTTAATGTAGAATATTGAAAAACAAAACTGATGTATGAATATACTTGCTACCAAAAAAGTGTTGTCATAAATGTCATCAATATGTTATATGAAATGTGTTGGTGTTAAAAAGAGAGCAAAATACCACTACACATGTTGGTTACTTTGTACTCAAAGAAATCAATGATTTACTTGTTACATAAATGTGACTTGCAAAGCTGTGTTAATCTAAAAAAAAAGTTAACATATTTTACACTTATTGTTAGTTATCCTTAGTCTAATACCAGTAATCTGTTCATGAAAGTATATATCTGTTATCAGTAAAGTCTGCAACAATATAGTACTGTAGAATGTAGATCAAATGTAGTTTAAGCAATTTAATTAGCACAGTGATGCAATGTTTACATAATGATTTTGAACAATAAGGACTTTCGACAATAGCAAATTATGATTAATTGTGTAAATGTTGGTTTTATACAATTTAACTACGAACAAAGAATTCGTAAACTCGACATACCCTGCCGTGCAACTGCAAAGTATATACGAAATCGAATCTTTCTCCACGGACAAGTTGATTTCATGCGCATCGTCATTACATCTCAGGCTTCGATAAACCCCGACTTTAACCAAGATTTCCGTATTCAAACCTTTATGCAAATTCACAAAGGCAACGTACGACTCATTCGCAAACTTTTGCCCTTGAATTCTCTGTCGCAATGACTGCTTATATTGCACAAAATGTTCTCCAAACGCGCTGGGAATAGCACTCAGCGATAGCGTGTCGGCCATTTTGTCGTCGAAAGTTGTCCAAGAGTTTGGACACGTGACCGTCCAATATTTCACCATGTATTGGACGCGCGCGTACAATATTTTCCGTATTAAACGGTTCGGGTAGAAACATACGATACTGTCCGAGTACTCCACAACTGAAAGAACATGCAAACTTAGTTTTACCTCGATCAATGATGATTTCGATCATTTCTTCGAAAACGTCTTTTAATTCCAGCAACAATCATTTTAATTAATTTTCATATATCATCGAAGATGTTTCTCTGGTAATCCTTGATTAAAGCCTAAACATAAACGCTATTTGTTTTCTAAATAACATTATATGGTCAAAACGTATGCTTTGTGAAAACGTAAATTTGTCTACAAACCTATACCGGATTATGAATGTCACCTTATACAAATATTAATTAATTTTATTTAACTCTTTGTAACGTTACTCGAACAGAAATAAAGCATGCAACACGGCACACAACAATCCGAGATTTGAGCGAAATCTGGTTTCTATCATTGTCAATATCCGTTGTTGTTAATTCCACTCATACAGATCTGTACAATTGTGTTATTCTAGTTCTGAATATAGATGAAACACCTTTAATGAACGGTGTAAATTAAATATTCAATTCGACAACTTGCATCAGTTTCTAATATCGATTTAATCAAACGAGCTGCAGACACTTTTGCAGTTAAAATAGTTAATTAGGTGTAATTGCAGGTTAAAGAATAAAACACTAACATGTATGTTTGCAAATTATTTATCGCGTAGAGCAACGTCATTTATTTATGTTGCCAGCTCGCACTTCACCGCGGACTGTGTTGTTTAATGTAAATATTATGCAAATAATACAAAAAATATAAATAGGTATATCATAAAAAGATTATTTAACTGCGTTCTGAACAATACGGTGATATATTTGGAGTCGTACACAGCTGAAATACTCACATTGGACTCGCCGATCGGCTCGTCCAATATGGTATGCCAGCTGTGTACTCGTCCAAATATATCCGCGTATTGTACAGAACGCTGTTAAATAACTTAATAGTATTACCCAAGAAGTATACAGATAATACACTATTGTTTTGCATCGTTCTATATAAAAGCTTTGAGTGGTGTTCAAACTGAAATAGTCTCCTTAGCTATGTATTACATACGTTTCACAGAAATAGCCGAATTTTAGGCGTGTAGTTTATAACTTTGTTCGCGTGCTTATGTAAATGCAATGCCGTCTTACTATAGATACGCCCCTGATAACAAACCAAGTTGATTTAATGTTGTACTACGTATTTTCTGTTATGATGTATTCATATTTCGTCATTTTATCATGTACAACTGTTCAGATTGAGTGTGAATGGCTGCAAAAGGGTTGACTTATTATCTTTAAAATATATCTTATTTGTAATACCATGTTGCAAAAACGACATACACGTTGATATGCTGGACAATAATATTATCACACTGGATAATTATATGCGGATTTTAATTTAAGATAAGAACCCGGATTAGTAAAATTTAAGTAACGTAGTTTTTATAATATAATTTATTTTAAAGTGTGTTCAATGATTTGGAACTTTGCCACCGTCGATTTTTGTACATATATTTTAAATTGAACATTTTTTTACAAATTCTTACCATCAAGTTACCAAGTTAAAATATTGAAAGAAATGCAATTTTACTATAGTACTAGTGGTTTTCAATAACATATCTTATCAAAATAAACAACTTTATTTTTAATTGCAAATTTATATTTAAATGATAAAATAATGTTTTTTACATAGAAAATGGTATTTGAAACTTTGACTTAAGTATAACTTAAGTTAAGATTTTCCTTCGGAGCTTTGTGGATATGGCACCAGTATATTAGGTATTCATATTGATACAAGTAGATTAAATTTATTAAAAGGACAGTTTCCTACGAATTCAAAATAAAATAAAACAAATGGTTAATGTCGTATTAGCAAATATAGTGTTTGTATCATTCTGTATGAAGTTTTATTACACATATTATATATATATATATTTAACCTTATTAAAAATTTCTTTTTATGTCTTTATATATGAAATTCTAGTTTTAACTTTATTTGAATATTATAATGTAAACAATATTATTTGCTTGTTTTGTGTGCTTGAATTTATCCGACGAGTTGAAGAAATGTGTACAATGCGAGGCTTGCCGATCCGTGTAAGCCTTTCAGAGACGAATCAGATAAATTGTGCTGCAAGAAAACGCCCTTAGTACGTATCTGTTTAATAAGTGTGATTTCATCCAATACATATGAAATAAAATATAACGAAACTAAAATGCATTGACCATACAATAAATATCCGCTGCTTATTTCTTCGTTACACTCTTTGAATGACAACATTCTTATTCATATTTTATTTTTATTCAACCTTTTTTGAAGAACATACTTCAGATATTGATTTAACATAATGTCCGTGCTGCTCTTCGTTTGTGTCTGTAAGTAGAAATGGAACCACTAGTTAAATATAACAATAACGATACAGGGTACATGCATATAGATGCTATGATATCTTTTGGAAAGAAATTCATCTTAAGACATGTCAACATTAAATACAAGATGCATTGACGCATTTATAATATTATGCATACATCATTACTGCAAACAAAACCCACACAATCCGGACCAAACTAATAAGCTGTTACTCCCTGATATGTTTTGCCCCCTCGTGTGTCTTGGTCTACTGAGGTCGTTCGGATACTTTTTTAAATTGACATATTTGCAAATATTGTATACATGTAACAATAAAAAATGTATGTTTAAGCATATGTATTATTAGTAGTACAATGATACAAACTCTCGATTTCCCAGAATATAAGATTTTGTCAAAGAACTGGTACCACGACCACTTACGTTCTCAATCTCAAACTTAGTCTCATCTTAAAATATTGGCCAGCAAGAATGCTTGTACCATTTGAGCGTTTATTTTCAATGGTTAAATATTAAAGTTCAATACTAGGATTAAGCTCAATAATGTTCGTAGTCGTGGGGCCTGATCCTACCCCCTCTGCTACATTTGAGCAGTACCATGCACCTCCTAAGATCCTGCATTTAGATCTGGCCATTGAAAATCCGGTGGGATTTGTCATTTTTTAAAATATACTTCTTTATGCATATATACGCATATTAAAAGGTGTTAAACAGTTTGCACTAATTCTCGTTCGAAAATTATGAGAAGAAAAAGAAATCCCACTTTTTAAATGAGAAATAAATCCAGTGGGAAAAATGTAATTTTATTTGATAACTAGAAGAAATATCTAGGGATATTTGAAACGTTGTATTGTCTAATATTTCAGAGTATTTTATAAGCGTTTGTACAATTTTTAAATTTTATATTTTCCCACTGGATTTTTTTCCAATTTCTGAAAGTGGATTTTTTTACCATTTGTAAAAATGAGAAAATTGTCCCACTTTTAAAATGGGATTATTTTATTTTGTAAGAAAATGTGTATTTCCTCATTTGCTATCTTCGCAATGTATTTACTGATTAAATTGGTCCGCTTCCTCTGCGCCGCATTGTTCCCCAACATGGCGCTATATTTGCAGCGGTGTAACACTGTCTTACTTACAGTGTTACACTGTATATTCATTCGTTTTAGTATGTAGGCTATAGCATATTTACGCACAATTTCTCTACGCCCAACGGTTTTAGCCTCGATTCCGCTAGATCATCTTCTGGAAAAATAGGTCGCATAGCCTGACTTCCGCTTTTGGAAGGTCCTCTTCAATCCTCGCACTCAAGCGACGGAGGCATTCTAGACCAATTAAATCTGTATCGTAGGCTTGACCCGCTCTGCCAGGGGATCAATGTAGTTAGTCCTAGGCGCGATGGATATCGTGCGAATGTGATTGAAACTTGTCAATGACCGCGTTGGCCTGCAGTAAACCTCCTGTTCCGTAAAACTTACAATAGCAAGTTGGCCGTAGCGGGACCGGAATGCTAACCATGCGCTGTACACGAGAATCTCCAAATACAATGCGCAGTTTATTTAGCTGTTATTGTGTACAGACATAAACATGCCTTTAATTATTATTAGTTCGTTACACGGAGTACGAGCAGTCATCTCGTTCTCACCACATTCGTTTTCAATAAAACGTGTTAATCACTTAATGATGACACTGTGGCTGCTGCTGCTGATGATGATGATGATGAAGATAATAATGACGATGAAACATATACTGATACATAACTTGATGATGATGATGATGATGATGAAGATGACGATGATGATGACCACGATGACGATGATGAACATGATGATGATGATGACGATGATGGCGATGGCGATGATGATGATGATGGTGATAAAAGTGATACTGATACAGGTCTTGGTTATTGTGACAATGATGATGATGATGCTGATAATGATGAATATGCTGCTGCTGCTGGTGATGATTATTATTATTATTATTATTATTATTATTATTATTATTATTATTATTATGATAATGATGATGGTGACGAGGACTATGCTGAAACATATACTAATATATAACTTCATGATGGCGATGATAATTATGATAATGATGATGTTGATATGTTGATGATCATGTTCACATTGGCCATAATGATGACGATCATCATGAGAATTCCTTGTTGCAAAAAGTTAATCATGCCTCTGTTTTCTTTTGAAAATTTTGCTACATAAAATGCCTATTTGTTACATATAATAGCGGTTGTAACATATGACGTTGTTGTAATATTTGATGCCTTAATATGTGTTCTATTTGATCCAGCGAATTTGCTTTTAAGTCAATGAGGTAATCTGCTTCATGGCGGTACTTGGATAAATATGTCGTGTCGGAATAAGATATATTGATGAATGAATTTATCGATACACACAGCTGCAAGCATATTCGCATGAAATCATTATACATTTTAATTACCTAAATTTAGCACATTGCTACACTATCATGTTATTATTTCAACTATACATTGAATATACTATAAATTTAAGTGTATTTTTGTATTACAATACCATATTACTATCCTTTATTATATATTTTAAAGCATTTCCATAGCCTTCTTAAGAATATAGGTTTAATACATTTCCTGTTTTGTAATTATAAAGTCGCGCGTGTATAAAGTTGGTAACTTGCCTTGTATAAAAGCTCAGATTATGCATACGTGCATGCGTATGTCTATACCCAATCATGCACTCCAATATCTCTTACTTGTATAATGCAATATTACGATGGATTGACACGAATACAATTAACATCGGGAAGTCAACACAATAAACCTACATTTACGCACTTTCTGAAAATCAGTATTGGAGCGTTTGCAACTTGGAATGTACGTTTCTGAGATATACATAATATGAACAAAATAAATATATATCATATTATGTAGTTGTGCATTCGTGTTTTATAGGAATCTTCATTATACCGATTTAGTCCATTCCACCTGTTGTACATGCTTTTAACAATTGACCGCGACAATTGTTACACGATATTTTCATCTAAACTGTAATATTGTCCATACAACTGACTGTTACAGACTCGACTAGTTATAGCTGATACTTTGCCATAGACAAGGACATTCATTGTTTCCATAGATAATGCTGGCCACGCTTCAATACATGTTGGATCCACACCATGTCCCTGTGTCGTGAAGCATTTGTTTTTCCATGTCATAATGCAGGCACATGCATCCGGAATAGCTCATTAAATAAGCCGGGTTTAAGCTCGATAATGTAGCCGAGTTTGAGCTCGATAACGTAGCCGGGTTTTACCAGTGACACTTCATTGTCGGCTATTGGGTCAATCCTATAAATTTAGATAAAGATGCAACTGTTTGAAATGATCTACATGTAATATTTAGAAGCACAACGTGTGCTCGCAGGGTTAAACTTGACTTATATGAAGTCAATGCTATATTAATGAACGTCTATGTTTTCGTAGTGAAATAGTCAATGAATCTTGTACAAATTAAATAATATGATCTTATCATGTAATCAATAAATAAATGTGCGTGAATTTGTGGTTAAGCCCGTTATGCAAAATCATTGCCTCGCTCAGTTTTTTTTAAAAATACATTTTGGGTATTTAAAACAAAACATGCGTTGTGATGAATAGCATGCAGGTTCGCAAGTCTCGCCTTTATATTATTCTGGCCATCACCGATATATATTACACCAGAACAGGCATCAACATGTTATTCTCTATATAAATATATCGTGTTTTTAAAACATATGACGTCGAATCATAAACGTTGTGCACAATTATTTAGTCAAAAAGATACGTGATACGCTTCTTTAAATACTGAAATGAAGGGAAGTAATGGCATGTGGCTTAGAAAACAATTTAAATACATTTCAGTTGCTCGCAGATGATATTAAGAATATAGTAATGGTATTGCGTGTAACAATCTGTAGGCTTATGTAGTCAAGGGCTTTTCTTTAATGTGATCCATCCGGATTGACTACAGAAACAACTAGAAGAACATCAGATTTCATTCGTCAAATAACTCAATACATACAAAGTAAAGCTCCAGCTGCATCAGCAAGAGATAATTTAGCACAAGGTACTTTATTTACGGCGAGTGCCATATTGCCAAAAACAATACACAAACATACTACAACATTACATAACAAACACAAGATACATATGCATTTAACTTGAGTTTCGCCTAAGAGAAGTCAACTCAAAGCATTCGAGTTATAAGCCGGTTACGAGGCACCCAAACCTCACACTTGGCTCAGATTGATTGATCATACATTTAGGTGTAAATATGCTAAATGAAGATAAACCTTATAACATCGCATTCAAATTAAGTAGCAATACAAGTGAATATTTATTCGATTAATGACAGATGGACTTAATCCCCATTCTTTTTAATTGAAATTGTTCACGTATTTATAGATGTATACGATCCTTTTTAGTATGATCTTTTCAGCACAATATACCAAACACAACACGGTAGCGAAAAATGAGACACATGTCACCAGTCACCATTTATACAACATGTATGCTTACATTATTGGGACTTGTTTCTCTTGTTTCTATAAAACAAAGAATTCATGCGAATGCAGTTTATCGTGACTACTCACAAGGCCATACCGCGTACTCGAATAAAAATACCTACATGTACCGGGTATTTATACACTGAGTATTAATCAACACTGTAAAATATACGCTAAGTATTGGAAATAAATATGATAAAGGTACCATCTATACAATGTGAAATTGATAACCCACATAAGTTATTCCCTCACCTTAATCCAGCATTTGTTGCTTATTATCCTATATCCAGCAGAACGTTTGTTATTTTGCAGTTTTACGTGCAGTAACATCAAAATATACGCACACAATTTATTGTTTCAGAGTGACTGCTGTGCCCCAGAGTCTTATCGTGACTTGTCCAAATGTCTATCTACTGTACTTGAAGATGAAGGGGAAGAGGAAATCGTGGAAGCAAGGCGGCATTCATTTCTCTTGTTAGAGACAGGTTTCACAATGTTGAGTAAACTAATAAAGCAACCATACGATTATTTATTGTTCGGCAGTCAGTCTGAAGGGACGACAACGCCACGACTACGGTCTGACATCAATATACTACGGCGTGTGCCATTTATAAATATTATGCGAGATAAGAAAAACTGGAAGAAAGGAATGCTGAACTGTTTGATGATGAAAGATGGCTTGGCTCCACAGCAAAAGCTCCTGCAGCTTTTTAGAAGCGATAAGTCAGAGCCATTAAAGTTTGAAACACATTTACCAAACGTCAACGTTAAAAAGCACGCCAATGACCCATTAGTATTAAAATCTGATTTTTTTCGGGAACATATCGAACTTATTGTACAACAATTTGTAGGTGATTCCCACTCCGCCGGTCCATCATCTGGTTGGACCGACGATGTAGACATGTACGTGCATTTGGCGTAACTGGTGCAATCTCTGAAGGGCAGCAG